>CM044003.1:85334650-85442150 GCA_024085815.1 Flaveria linearis
TAGCCTCACTTTCTTTGTTTTTTAACATTAGTTTGTCTTTTTCATGACCAAACACTGACCACTCACCTCATCATCGGGGACCATAGAACTACTACCGACCACCACAGAGCCAACGCCGATCTCTACACTCCGCTAGTGTACCATCCACGACTGACCATCTCCCACCACGTCAACTGAGCTGTGACGATGAAGGTGACTGATGATGGTGGTGGTGGTAAGAGTGCTGGTTGTGTGTGGTCAGGGTTCACCTTAAACGACCCCTTAAACTGAGTGCCTCGCTACCATCAACCTCAACTTCACGATCATGTTGATCTCTAAAACCTAGATTATCACCAAAACTTCAGTCAAGAAGGTTACCACCATGCTGAAAACATATCGGTACAACCACACCTTTATCCTCATACTATGGATTTACCTGTATAAGCATCAGCCCAACTCCTTTCAACACCACCGCGACAACCACTAACAGACACCTCCGCCTTTGATCGCTTTCAACAATACCTTCAAATCAACACCGCCCACCCAAACTGACATTACACTAGCGCCGTTACCTTACTAGAAGGGTTAGCTATATTCATCTCCAATTTGAAAGAAAAAGGGGGTCGTAGTGTGGGCAATGACGGTGGAGATGTGTAGTGATAGTTTTAGAACATAACAGAAAAATGTGATAGTTTTGTTCATGACTCTTTTTCGATTGTGAAGGCCTATATTGCTTGATGGAGGACAAGACAAGAGAATCCCGTTGCTGCCAGAGTATTAGAATCCATGGGCACCTTGGCGGCCGCGATGGTCTTGATCTATCCTCCGATTACCCCCGTTTTTTTTTTTTTGCTCTTCAAGTTGGTTTCTGTGTTGGGTTTGCATCACCAGAGGACTACTTTACCTATTGATTCTAGTCGATGATGGTGACTTTGGATTCGCCTGAGATCTAATAGCAAGTTATGCTTATTTTGTTCAATTATCTGATTTTGAATTTGCTGTTTGGTAGATTATTCAGTTCGTGTGGATGTTTCATATTGTTAGGTCGAAGAAGGTGATGATTCTACGCCTGAGACTATGTGTGGTCATTTTTATATTTGGGTTTATTGATGGTTTGTTCATTTGAGATCTGTGATTGCCTTGATTATGAAGCAATTGGTGATGCTCTTTTGGTACAGTTGATGGTTACATGGTTCTTTCTCCATGGATCTGCTTAGGTTGATAATGACTACTTTTGATCGTCTAAGACTCGTACTCTTTTGTTGTAAGCAGCCACTTAATGTGCCCGATCATTAGAAATCATTTAGCTATAATGTTAAGGTTGTAATGGTAAAACAAATATGTCGTATTGCCGGTTGTTTTAACCGAGTTTAAAGAGCGGTGGTTTCTTGTAATTTATACCATGATGCAGGATTCGTCTCTTTAATTTAAAGATGGATTTCAATGAAAATGTAAACTAATTTACTTGAAAGATCAAGTCTGCAAATTAGACTTTTTTGCAATGTTTCATAACCGATCGGACGTCGAACCGGACGCCTTACTGGTTTGGTGGTAGGACCGGTCGGACCGGTTGGACCGGATTTAACTATATTTAATTATATTTATATATGTAATTAAATATAAGTAATTATATATGATTTATATATGTATTTTATTGTTATATATAAAACTTAAGTATATTTGGGTGTGTGTGAATGTATGTTTAAGATTATGGTGAACACTTGTCCCACATTGGTGTGGGTGGGGACAAAGTGAGGTTTGGTTTTAATTAATTGTTAACTATGCCAATTTTTGTAATTATTCTACAAATTGGGCTTTAAACGATAATAATCAACACTGGACTATAACAAAACCCATATCAGTTCGTAAAGCCCATATGCCATTAAACCACAACAAAAATGCCCAATATGACATCAACAATCAACATATCAGTTCCCAATATGCCCATATCCAAGACAATATGCCCATAACCACCACTCATCATCATCTTCCCCAAATCACCGCATAACCACCACTCATTCATCGAAACCCTAACCACCGCATCATCAATTCATCATCGTCCCCAAATCTTCAACAACGCAGATCTTCGTGAAAACCCTAACGGGGAAGACGATAACCCTAGAGGTTGAATCCTCCGACACAATCGACAACGTGAAAGCCAAGATCCAAGACAAAGAAGGCATCCCACCGGACCAACAGCGGCTCATCTTCGCCGGAAAACAGCTCGAGGACGGCAGAACCCTAGCCGACTACAACATCCAAAAGGAGTCAACTCTTCATCTGCTGCTCCGGTCCGAACCGGTCCGGTTCCCGGTCCGACCACGACTCGGGTACAACCGCCGGTTCGACCCATACAAAACGATTCATGCACGACCGGACAGGCCACCAAGCCGATCCCCGGTTCGACCGGTCGGACGGCCGGTCCGATCCGGCCGTGAAAACACTGCTTTTTTGCTTTCTTGATTTAACACCCTTATTTTAAATTCATAAACTAATAACATACAATATATTATTATTTTTTAAAAGTTAAAAGTTAAATGTACTAAAAGTAAAATGTGAAGGATTTAAAAAAAATTGAGGAAACTAAAATTTAAAAGACTATAAATGGTAATAAAAATAAGTTACAAAATTAATAAAATTATAATGCTCATACAGATTCGTGTTTGAAATTATAGTAACTTTTAAAAATGTTATTATAGGTTTTTTGAAAATTATGAAATTTTAACAAAGTGAAAGTACTCATATGAACTCAACGCATGTAATGGGACAACCAGAAAAAAAAATGTTAATGAAAATAACTTTAACAAATTAATTTAAAAACTAACTGAGCACTTATTTTTTGTTTATACTTCGTTTATTGAACGCAACAGATTAAACATAACTAGAATTTGAGACCCCGCGTGTTGCCGCGGGTTTCATTTGGATTTTTTTATGTAATTGTTATTCTTATGTTGGTACGGATGAAAAAGAATTTGTTAAATAACGAAGGAGTAAACATCTAAGATGAAACTGCTAAAAAAACAACTTTTAGATATTAGTAAACATAAACACAAATTAGTGTAAACAAAACAATTACAATGAGCGAAAAGTTCATATAAAAGGAAATATTTTTTTTATTTGTTTTACATCTCGGTCTAATTTCTCTGCATTAACACACCGCAACTTCAGTGTTGGTGGTCGCTGCCAGTGGTGTGACGTTGGTGCTATTTGGCATAGTTTTATGCCCCCGCCGTAACGCAGGGCTTAATTTTAGTTAATACAAAAAAGCAATAAATTATCAGGTCATTTTGAGTGTCAAACTACTTTTAGTCAAAGTTGTAACCAAGTGCTTGCTGATGTACATTACTTTGTTCCTTGGATGGCATCCCCTGTTAAATAATAAAACCAAATTATATAATTAGAGGGGAAAAGAGACAGATGTCGTCCGTACTTGTGTTCCATATCCTTGTTCTTTGACTGTTCAGGCACTTGTATCTTTCCTAGAAGGAAAAACAGAATGAACACATTTAAAATAAAAAATTTAAGTCAATAAAATGAAATTGCGTATTGGAAAAAAACAAACCTTTGAATACTTAAAAGGTATAAGCTTTAAATAAATTAGGTGTCCTTCAATATTATCACCACCAATCACTATTATCCTCTCATCTCTGCACGGGAGTAAGATGAAGATTGCTATTATATATTATATCTGTTTATTTATAGGTATTTCTTTCAAAGAAAATGCAAAATTACTTGGTGTCAAAGAAAGGACCTAAAATAGGTGTCGAAGAAAGGACCTAAAGTAGAAGTTACTTATGAACTCTAGATATGCAACAATAATTCCTTTTTATATTTTATATAAAAATGAGTACAAAAGGACTTACAGTGTTCCAATGGCTAATACACATTGAATAAGATCAAAGCTAGAACTGATGTATTAGACGGGTTGATCCCTGCACAAGCAGAAATAAAATATAACATTTGACTTGTACACTCAACAAATATTTAGTAACAATAAGCTTAATGATTATGTGTTAAAATAGAAATGGATTTCATCCGAACCGGTTTTTATTTACACATCTCTATCATAGACTATGCATAATGCCCAACTTCTTTATCGGGTTTAGGGAACAAATAGGTCAAAAGGGCATGCTAACAATTCTTGCAAAGTTAGGACTTGTACTAAAAAAACATTAAAAGCAAACAAAACTGAATTTTGTTATCCTAAATTATAAATTACAAGATTAGCAGCTAATAACTAAGCTAACTATTAGTCTTTGGCTTCTGATATTCTGTAACATTAAGGGACTTGTAATTTTCTACAGTTTAAGATTTTGATCATCAAAGTTAAAAGAGAGTAGTTAATTGTATGCATACGTAAATACAATAACTACACTATTACAAAATTATTCCGTTTTTTTTTTGAAGCATAAGATCTACCATTAACTTGTTCGTGGTAATCACTACTAGAAAAACTGCAATAGATGATGCGCAATGCGCGTCATCTTTAGGGTCAGATGACGCGCAAATGCGCGTCAAGGAAGGGGTAGTCATAAATGAACGATAACAAGCATCCGCCCGTCATCTTCTTATGACGCGCGAAAGATGACACGCATTTTATGACGGTCAATAGATGACGCGTATTGCATGTCAAGAAAGGGGTAGTCATAATTGTCTAGATGACGCACATACGCGTGTCATCTTTGTAATTTTTATGACGTGCTAAAGATGATACACAATGCACGTTATAAATTTACCTGTTTTTTTAATATTTTTTATTTTTAATAAATTTACCTGTTGTTTTATAAAACGAATTGTCGAATAACACTAAAAGCGAAAGTCATTTCATTAAATACCAACAAATTTACAAAAGTTGTTTCAAATTGAATTCTGATGCAAATACAAATACAAGTTCAAATTCATTGCAGGCCTACATATAAATGAAATTCGATACGCAACGCAACCAGTCTTCCAAACTTCATCCAAATCACCATCGGTGTATTCATCTTTACCTCCTCCAACCTAAGACAAAACCAATTCATCAAATTAAACTTGTCAATTTTGACCCAAACCGCTTCCACCAACATGACTAGTTTAAGATAAACAATCTCAAACACTTGACTAGTTTATTAGACAACTTCTAATTGTGTGGATGATGACAAAATTAAATCTCACATCGTATAATGTATGCATTTAAAGCAACCATATACCAAGCATCCATAAAAACATATGAGCATAGTGATAGCAAGATATGAGAACATTTTATGGCATACACAGAACACAAATACAAGGAGCTTATGAAAACAATCACCACAAAAAAAACACACCATTAACAGAGATAATATTCATTCGGCACCCATTTTATGAGAATATATGAGAAGAAATGACATGCACGAAAGCAAGTCATAGTAACCCACATCCGTATGCAATCTTAATAATATATCCTAGAATGGCGAACAAAATAATTGAACTAGTTCAATTAACCCCCACTCCTAGTAAAAAAAGAATGAGGTTGGTTTGATGCTGCTTGTAGTAAAAAATGCACTAAAATATGTCTTTACCATCTTATGATCTTCTTGTTTGATGTCCAGACCATCAACTAGTTCTGCACCTTTGCTCCCTTTTGAAATCGGTTTTGGTTTCCCACTTCCTATATGTCCTCTTGATGCTTTTGTTCCTGGCAAATGTAACTAAATATATATAACATGACATGAATATAACAGAATAAATAAACAAATAACAAAATATGTATACTATAAGATGCTACTTGACCATTTATACACAAATAACTCTTAACAGAAGTTGAACTAAGTTTTATCAAGATAAACATAGTAACTTGCAACGATATGGTACTTGCAACGATCACATAACTAAGCTAGGACATATATGATGGACTAGCAACAATCCTTTACTGGCCAGGACCATGAGCTTTGTTAATCAAACTCTGGTTATAAATGGGCTTAGTTAATCATCCAGAACACGAAGCACAAGCCTATAGTTTGCAATGTAATTTTGGTAATTTACTAGACAAGCAACCGGTATAATTACCTTAATACTAGTTTTGTACCTTAATGATATGGCAGCTCATAAGAAAAAGTTCCATATAGCAAGAAATCAGTCATCAGTTTATCGAATCACCAATTAGCTAATTTAAAAGAGTATAATTACCATATTTTTAGAATCACCAAATGGACCACCAACCTAAGTATGTTACTATTCTATGGCATTAGTCTTATAAATGATGGTGTTAAAACCAGAAACTAAGAGAAGCACATAAGGGAATATTTGTGTGTACCTGTGTATGCATATTAGCAAAAAGAAGCATCTGACACATACCTGAGGAAGGATTCCACATATTAATGCAACAAAAGAGCTGTAACGGATCCAGTTGTAATAATATATCTATAATAAGGTGATGTAAAATTTAGTGTAAATACGTTAGATTTAATGCAAATTTATAATGAATCAAACAGAAATACCAAGCCCGTTACAAAATTGCATGTTTACACTGCCCAATTCACCCGTAACTAGCAAAAGCCACTACAATAGAGGTGCTAATATCATTATTAGTCCTAGAATATTTGTGATTTTGAGATCACAATCAGTGAGAACTTAGCACTCCTAGTATGCTAGTACCATTAATCTGCATAACAAACCAAAGGTGCACCAGTAAGTCACCAAACAACCTACAAATAGATATATTTATAATTATTTGAAAAATCTTAATTAAAAGATAAAGAGGATGCAAGAAGTTGTTAGAGTTTCTCATCATTCACATATTATAATATACAACTTGTTATAGTGATTACAACTCTACAATGTATACAAATTGTTATAGTCATTACAACTCTACAAGGTAGTTCAGTACCTTGGTGGGTTGATTCTCATTATAAGTTTAGCATACTCACACAAGCTATTTGATGCCTCAGATGGGTGTGATAACTATGGAGGCCAACATGTACATCTAAACATTTGTTTAATAAACTGAAATGAAACATAATTTACCTGCACCCCAATAACACCATCATCCGCAACCGTTGCAGGAGAAAAACACTCTTTTTGCTCGAAGATCCTTAATAGAAACTTGACTCGTAACCTTCCGATTGACACCATTACTGCTCCGATTATTGTTCTTTCACTAACAATTTTCCCGCGCCTTTCATTGAATTGACACCATTATGACTCAGATTAGCATAAGATCGAGCGTAACCAGACCAGTGCCGATGGAAGTAGATCTGTGATGTGCTACAAGTGAATATGCCGAAGGAAGTGGATCTGGGTCGGATTCCGATGGTTGTTGCTTGTGTTTCTTAGATCTATGCTTGATTCCATATTAGCTCAATCTTGTTGTTCTATGACGGGTTCTATTGAGAATGTGCGTGTTTTCTTGTGATTTAGGGTTTAATATGGTTAGAAGTGGGAAAATTGAAAATTAAGCTGGGCGCGAATTTTAAAAGATCACAAACAAAGATGACACGTAGAAATGCGTGTCATTTTTACAATTTTTGTAAAATATGACATAACCTTTATGACACGCGAATATGCGTGTCATCTTTTTTCGCGCGTCATATTTGCATGTCATCTATTAACAGTTTTGTAGCAGTGAATCTAAATAAATTCATACATATTCTAGCAACATGTACCATTAAAGTACAGATTATGAATTAAAGATAATAAAGCAAGTAAGACGTTGATAAGTAATAAGGGTGTAGAACCAAAAGTGTTGGTATTTGTTTGTCAATGAGGATATTTTCAAATTTTACCTTAAATTTGATAACCAGGGATTTATTTGTAGCATGTTAACAATATTTCCAACCAAATGAGAAGGTTTCTTACAAAGTTTAATCTTCTGAGGTAATGACAAAAACCAAGTGTAAAACCTTGAAAACTCCCAAGAAATCACTAACACACGATCTCAATCTTGTGAACGCGGAATATAAACAAGATTGGAGTAGAAGAAGATTGAATTGAATCACAAACGATGATATTTGATTGATAAACAGAAACCTATTACAGGTCTTGTGCGGTTTCGCACAGTACTGAATGATAATGAACGAAAAGCTTAATTACAAAAACGAAAACAAGCTATTTATACTAAACATTGAGTTCTCGCGCGAGATGCTTTTCGCGCGGCTTTGTCTTTCGCGTGGATTCCTTTCTCGCATGGTGTGCTTCTCGCGTGAGAGCTGCTTCTCGCGTGGGATCTGCTTTCGCACAGGCTGTTCTCGCGTGACTTCTTCCTGTCGCGTGGATCTGGATTTCACATATGATGTTTTGCCGAGCCTTGATTTATCTTCTACAATCTCCCCCTAGGCTCGGTGAAACATATTCAATCAAAGTCAACATTCGCTTTCTTGTACGAGCCTGCATAGGCATACCATTTGTTTCTCAGGATCCGGTCAATCATCCACACGTACTGGCAAGATAGAAAATAAACAGACTCATCAGCTGAAATAGGGCAGTGTAACAGCTTGAGTAAGTCGTCTTTGCCAAACTTCATCAAGTCTGCTGGATCAATGATTCGATAAGACCTGTCTATACATCTGATCACAGCGTGACCGGAATCCTTCTCACATCTCCAAGATATAAGTTGCTTCAAAGTGTTGGGAGGAACTAGAGCATGCACAGGACTTTTCTGATAAATTTGGGATGTTGATAGACTCGTATCTTCATAGGAGCTTTATTATTTTCATCAATTCTTGTTGAGTCATCAATCAACTTTGATTTTGCAGTCTTAAAATCCTTGAAGTTTGTGCGCATCTCCCTTCGTATTAGTGATCTTATCAGTTCAGCTTCACTGTAATTACTTTCGTTGAAGAATGGAGCTTTGCCCATGGAGTATAAATCAGCAGCACGTAGAGTATGGAAGTCTTGAGTGCTCTTCAGATAATCAATTTCTCCATTCTTTCTTTTAATTACATACAGTCTTTTCTCGCCATCATATCCCCAGCTAATGACATGAGACATTTCACCATACTTCTGCTTAGGCTTAGAAATGAATAGAAAATGAGCTTCAGTAGGTGGTGGTGGTGCTTTGAACATCAATCCTCCTCTAGTAAATAAAGCAATCTGACCAGTAGAATCTGTCTTTGTAGCAACAGCAGGAGTTTCACCACTCACAGTCTCATTGGGGATTTCTCCTTCTTCAAGATTGATGTCTTTGAATAGCTCTTGAAGGTTGTTTCCAAAAATGTCTGTATATTCATTCTGCTCTTCCAGATCATCAAACATATCAAGTTCTTCTTTAACAGCTCTAGATGAAGTATGTTGAAAAGAATACAGTTCCTTTTCATACACACTTTCCGTGGCAGGGTCCAGTGGATCATATCCTTCTGGATCACTAACACTTGGTCGATCGACATTATCAGTGTTAGTATCTCCAGTTGGACTCGAAGAAGAACCTGTAGCATTACCTCCATCATTATCACCTCCATCATCATTATCACCATCATTACCTCCATCATCTCCACCATTATCATCATCATTTTCATCGTCATCCTCATCATCATCATCCTCATTATCATCAGAATCACATAATCAACTAACTCTTCATCCTCCTGTTCATGAACAATAGGTAAAGTGAACATGTGCTCTGGTTCAACGAAAGCTGTAGACGTGTAAGCTTCGGTGATAGGTACTTCAGATGAAATAGGAACATCCTCAGTAGTGCTAACACTTGGCTGTTCAGTGGAGATTTGAGCTTCGTTAATCACTTCCTTTTCTTGAACATTCTCAGTAGGAGGAGGGCTTGGAGATCGTCTACTCGATTCACCAATTATAGTTGTAGACCTTATGATTGGTGGCTGATGAAAATAAGTCTGTGAAATGAATTCTCTCAGCTCATTCAGTTGTCTTTCCAGCCCTGAAGAATAATCAAACATGTTCTTCATTTGTTGTTCAAGAGAGGCCAGTCTTGTGTCTTTAATTACTGAGTCGAGATGAATCATGTTGATCAGATTTGTCTTCTCATCATTGCCTTTCTTTAATTCAGCAATCAACTTCATATTCTCAAAGTTTTCTTTCTCCAAGTTCTTTATTCGTTCTTCTAAAGTGATAGAACCAGGAGTGCTTGATGATTCCTCTCTCCTTTGAAACTCTGGAGGAGTATTCAAAAGTGTATCAACATCAAACTCTAAATTCTCTTGATGAGGAGGAGTAGAAAAACCTGAGCCAGAAATATTAGCTGCTCCAGAAACAGGAACTGTTTCTGTTTCAGGAGCAGAAGAAGTCACATTGGTTGTCTGATCATGCTCAGTCTCAGTGACAACCACATGTGTTCGTGGTCTCCTGGGTATGATACCTCGACCTCGTTTTCTAGCTGGAAAATCTCTCCTCCTTGCCATACGTTTTCTTCTTGAGGATGTACTGGGCGACTCTTCAGGGACATAATCAGTATCCCTGTCTTCATCATTTGGTCGAGAATATGTTGGAGTAGATGGTGTTTGATCAGTTTGTATTACATAAGGAACATTCCCGATTTGGTCACTAGCTGTCTCAGAACTGGAAGCAGAGTGAACAACTCCTTCCATTCCTCCTTGACGCACAGGCTCATCTTCAAACAGCTTCTCAATCTCTTCATCCAAATTATCTCTAGCAGTAGAAGTAGAAGCACCAGTTTGTGCCTCATCAGTATGAGCACCTTCACCAATCTCATCAACATTTTCTTCAATCTCAGAGAATTTTCCGATCTTCGCAAAACTTTCACCAGAGCATTTGTTTCCTCTGGCTCCAGTGAGGTGTGTAAAAATCTCCTTCTTCACTGTATGTACCACGTACTTTGGAGATCTCTGAGTAGCAAGCTCAGGATAAGCATCATTGATGATAAGTTGCACAAATCTCGGGTACATAATAAACTTTCTCCCTGGATTGGCTGTAGCGTTTTTCACCATCTCTTGAAATATAACGCCAGAAATACTGAATGGAATATCATCCACCAGAGAGACCAATAAAGAACCAAACACAGCACTAAGACTGTCCATCCCAGCCTTCAGATTACTTAGACAATGTATTACCACGTGAAATAAGTATTTCCAGTATGGTGGTAACCACTTCTTTTCCAGACTTGGATATCTATACTCGTATCCCATACGAGTCAAACAATCAATCACAACATCATCCTCAAGTCTAGTTGGAGCATTATCTTGATCATCAAACAGTAACACTCTGTTTAGAATAGCCTGTGCGACAGTCACTCTTTTCTCCTTGACTGTGGCAGTGATAACCTGATTACCAGCTTGGTCTTTTTCCAGAGCAGCAGTGCTCCAGAAAGAATCAATAAGCTCAGAATATATTTCTGGATCAGCAGATATGGCATATACAATCCGAGAATTCTTCAGTCCCTCGATCATTGAAGAAAATAGTTCTTTTCCTTCCGGAACCTCGTCTAGATAGGCAACACAATTATGATTTTTATTGAAAATCATTTGTGCCATCTGCATTGTCACAACAATCAGGATTAGAACACTTAGAATATAACTTAATTATGCCAAAAGAGTTTCAACACTTATGTTTTTTACACTTAGAAAAAGTTAACACTTTGAAACTATTTATTATTTCAAAGTTTAGTCACTTGTGAATACATGTAATACACTTAAAGTTTAGTATCAAAAGGTTATTGTGTACAAGTACATTGGAGGAATAAAAGCATCAACACTTAGAAAAATTTGACAGCTTTCTGTCAAGCGAAATATCAACTCATGCGAGAAATCAGTTTGCACGAAAAGAGCTATTCATGCGACATTACTGTTTCGTGCGAAACTAATGTGCACGCGAAAACACTTTGCGAAAACTGGGTTCAAGCAACATGTGTATGTCACGCGAAACCAAGACTCACGCGTGAATCAGTATCACGCGACAATCCTTTTTCGCGTCTGTTCGTTTCTACGCGATTCGCACAACAGTGACTTTCAAATTAACCGTTCAAATATCGATTTTGATCCATGAAATGCAGTTCATTGCTGTCGCCTAAGTCTATTAGGTGTATTTCATCGTTCAATTTCAACTGTTAAGTCCATTATGTAAGATTTTTAGATCAAGATGTTAAGTTCCCCTTATCATTTCAAATCTACAGTAACCAGATCAAACGTGTTATACCTTTAAAGAACAATCTGAGAGTAATGATAACTAACTAAAAAACACAATCACAACAGGAGTGAGAAGATGACAGATTTTGGTGTATGCGAAAAGAAAATTCGGATGATGTGCGAAAAGGGTTTTCGGGTGTGAGTGTGAGCGAAAAGTGATTTCGTCTCGAACAGTGTGATATTTAAATTCCTAACAAGTCACGCGAAAATCCCTTTCGCAAGACCTTCCTTTTCGC
Organism: Flaveria linearis; assembly: GCA_024085815.1. Taxonomy (NCBI): domain Eukaryota; kingdom Viridiplantae; phylum Streptophyta; class Magnoliopsida; order Asterales; family Asteraceae; genus Flaveria; species Flaveria linearis. The sequence goes on from CM044003.1 coordinate 85,346,928, forward strand.
GTGAGATTTCCTATTCGCGCGAGAGACAGTGTTTCAAAATTTTTCAGAATGTTTTCAAACTTTTTCAAATTATTTCTTATTTTTCAAACTTTTCAATCCTTTTATTTTCAATGAATTATGTCAACATAAAATGTTATTTACCAAGTGAGCAATTAATTTAATGAATCTTCAATTTTAAAAATTTTCTTGTTATTTATTTGTCCTAAAAATAAAACACTATAAAAGTGAAATAAAAACAAACACTAACATACAAAATAACAAAATAATGAAAACAATGAAGAAATCAAGATCGGATTTGCTTGTTTTGTAAAAATGTTCATAATGAGATCATATAGTTCTTTGTCAAGTTAAGACTCTGTCCGGCTTTATTTAAAATAACTGGTTAAGTTGATTGTCAATATATTTGTCCTTTTAAACTTATACTTCAGTTTTTACTCAGACACATAGTGAGTGATATATATCATGTTTTGTGTTGATTTAATATAAGTCAGTGGATCCCATAATCAGAACTTCTGTAAAGTAATTATTATCCTTCAAGACACTATTGAGATTTTCAAGTCACCCCAATTTGACTTAAACCATGCATTGATGATCAGTGATACCATTTATTGTATTCCTAAATATAACTATTTGAGCATAACTAGCCTGAGAAATATTTCTTAACCCGGAATATTAACAATTTAAGGACTTACTGACAGCCATCCGGACTTACGTCTGCCCTCTCAAGATATTTAGGACTTACAAGCCATTCGGACTTACATGCCCTATCTTTCGATTTTGCCTTCCAAAGTTAAAAACTATTCTCAAAATAGAAAATATATACCATATAGTATGTATGTCTCTTAGACATATCTTTTGATTTGTTGTGCCTTTTGGCATCTTATATCCTATATGGCCTTTTCCTTTTGGCATCTTTTTGTTCAATTATTTTCTTTTTGTGTTTTTCTCTTTTTGTTTCTTTTTGTATTTTGATCTTTTATATATATATATAGTTATGATAATCACTGAATCAATCATATACAGGCTTGAGTATGACAAGATTATATCTCTCAGTCTGTGTTAGAACATATTTGGCACAGAATCCTGATATGTTCCCCACTAATTCATATTTCTTTAATTCAAGTGTAATCACTCAATTATGATCTTTTCATTTCTGAAAGCAAAGCCTATCAACATATCAAACATAATCCAAGTGTATTCGTATTTAAGCCTTTGAAAGTACTTATACTCGTTTTGAACTTTGTAATATCATTTCTCATTTAAGCATGAAAATTTCTTCTTTGGTTTATTCTGGCAATCCTTTGATTTTAACTCCCCCTAAGACCAAAAATATTTTTCAGAACTTGTTTTCTAATTTTCTCCCCCTAAAATTGTGATTGTCCTTTACGAAAAGAAAACAATTGCAATTTTATTCTTTTTAAAAAAATAAAAAATCTTTTTGTGAAGATTCATTAAACCAATTTATCCAAAGTTAATCATTCCCAATGATTGCACAAGGAAATCAAATCGAGAATGATCAAACGCCTTGGTAAATAAATCAGCTATATTTTCAGTTGACGGCACTTGTTTTAGATGAATAAGTTTACGATCAAAAATCGCGGATAAAATGGATGCGGATGTCAATGTGTTTAGTTTTAGAGTGTTGAATGGGATTTTTCACGATGTTTAGTACTGCCGTGTTATCACACCAAATTGGTGTGTCATAAATATTGAGACCATAATCGAGAAGTTGTTGCTGAATCCAGACAAGCTGGGAACAACAGCTCGAAGCAGCCACATATTCAGCTTCGGTAGTGGATGTGGATACAGTGTTCTGCTTCTTACACTGCCAAGAAATGAGTCGGTTACCCAAGAATTGACATCCTCCTGTGGTCGATTTCCTGTCTAAGTTACAACCACCATAATCACTGTCAGTATAAGCAAATAAATTGAAATCGGAATTTCGAGGATACCAAAGACCAAGTTTAGGTTGACCCTTGAGATACTTGAAAATCCGCTTGACAGCTTTCATGTGATTCCTTTGGATCACTTTGATAGCGGGCACACTGACAAACAGGGAACATGACGTCCAGCCTGCTTGCAGTGAGATACATGAGGGAACCAATCATCGATCTGTAAAGATGTTGATCAACTGATTCTCCTAATGGATCCGGAGTAAGAGTAGGACGAGAAGCCATTGGAGTTGGAGCTACTTTGGAATCTTGAAACTTGTATTTCTCAAGAATAGTCTGAACATACTTTTCTTGATGAATGAGAATACCAGTATCAGATTGAGTAACTTGAATACCCAAGAAAAAGGAAATTTCTCCAAGGGAACTCATTTCAAATTTCTTCTTCATCACTGCTTCAAACTCCGTGCACATACTTTCATTAGTAGAACCAAAAATGATATCATCGACATAGATTTGAACCAAAATAATATCATCGCCTGATTTTCATAGGAATAAGGTTTGATCAATTGCTCCTCTTGAATAACCATTTGCGAGCAAATGTTCAGTCAGAGTTGCGTACCAAGCACGAGGTGCTTGATGTAATCCATATAGTGTCTTATCCAACTTGTATACATAATCAGGATGATCTGGGTCTTCAAATCTAGGAGGCTGACAAACATAGGTTTCTTCCTTCATTTCTCCGTATAAAAATGCAGTTTTAACATCCATCTGGTACACCTTGAAGTTCATGTATGAAGCAAAGGCTAAGAATATGCGTATTGCTTCTAGTCTTGCAACTGGAGCATACACTTCTTCATAGTCCAATCCTTCAACTTGATAAAATCCCTGCACAACAAGACGTGCTTTATTCCGAACTATAACACCTTTTTCATCTGTCTTGTTTCGAAAAATCCACTTTGTTCCAATCGGAAGCTTATCCTTTGGAAGTTCAACAAGATGCCAAACATTGAGCTTCTTGAATTGCATCAACTCATCTTGCATTGCTTCTATCCAGCTATTTTCTTTGAGTGCCATTTCGACATTCTTGGGCACTATTTGTGATAGAAAGCAAGCATACAGACATGTATTGATTGTCCCTGATCGACTTCTGGTAATTACACCTTCGTGCAACGGACCAATGATTGCTTCAGTAGGATGAGTTTTATGTATTCTTAATTGAGGAATCTCATCTGCAACTATTCCATCTTCCAAATTGGTAATATGTTCAACATTATCAATAACATCTTCAGAATATTGAGATTGATACACAATAGTTTCTTCAAGTGTGTCATCTGAAATAGGAGTTTCAGAAGCAGTAGACACATTTGGAGATTCTTCAAAAGGAACTTGAATGATTTCTATCGGTGTATGTATAGTTTCTGAAGATGATGAAGATAATGGAGAACTCAATGATTCTTCCAGCTTCTGAGTAGGAATTTGTTCTGAAGACACATCTAATGACTCAGAACAAGCAGATACAGGTACAGAAGCTGTAGGAATATCTTTGGATGATGAAGCAACAGTAGAATCATCAGATATCAAAGATGAAGGGTCCTCAATGATTTTGTTATCCAAGGAGATTGCTTGAGAAGTAGAATCTGCAGATGAAGGTTTAGAAATTTTAAAATTTATGAACAAAGATTCATAATCATAAACCCATGAAGGAGCTGAACCTGCATCAGTTATGTTAAGCTCGTGCCAATCAATGTTAAATGACTCGACTATTTGTCTAGTTCTTTTATTATAAACACGATATGCAACTTTATTGGCAGCATATCCCACAAAGTAACATTCATCAGCCTTTTCAGAAAATTTTGAACTAGATTCAGTTGTATGCAACAAAGTGCAACAACAACCAAAAGCTTTAAAATATTTAACTTTGGGTTTGTGTTTATAAAATATTTCATATGGAGTCTTATTTAATCTTTTGTTGATTAAAGCACGATTTTGAACATAACATGCAGTATTTACTGCTTCAGCCCAAAAGAACAAAGGTAATTTGGCAGCAGAGATCATCGTTCTAGCAGCTTCAATTAATGTTCTATTCCTTCTTTCTGCAACTCCATTCTGTTGTGGAGTGCCAGCAGCACTGAATTGTCTGGCAATTCCCTTGGATTCACAAAACTCATTCAGAGTTTGATTGCAAAACTCTGTCCCATTGTCACTTCTGATGCATTTTACCTTTTTCTCTGTCTGATTCTCCACCAAAGTAATGAACTTGATCAAAAGGTGTGGAGTCTCATCCTTAGATGCTAAGAAAAACACCCAAGTAAATCTAGAAAAGTCATCAGTAACAACCAGATAGTAAGATCTTCGACCCAAACTTAAAACACTTACTGGACCAAAAAGATCCATGTGTAAGAGTTGTAAGATTGATTCGACTGAGTTGTGTGCAACTGGTTTGTGAGGAAATTTATGTTGTTTACCCTTTGAACATGACAAACAATGTTCATTTAATTGAAATTCTTTTTCAGGTAAACCAATAACATGATTTCCACGTACAAGTTTATTCATGTTTTTAAGATTGACATGTCCTAATCGACGATGCCATAACATGGAATCATTCTCCGAGGCTTTGGATAGGAAGCAAGAAGCTGTTACCAAAGAATTAGAACAATGCATATCAAGAAGATATGTATCATTGTCTCTCGGAGTCCTCATCAAAATCCATTCATCAGGAACAACAAAACCTGGTTTTAAAATTAAGCATTCTTTGTTAGTAAAGTGTGTAGAATATTGTTTGTCACAGATTTGAGACACACTTAACAGGTTATGTTTTAATTCCTCAACAAAATTAACATTCTCAAAACTAAGGACGCCGTTTGTAACTGTACCACGTTTAGTTATACGTCCTCCTTTGTCTCCCGCAAAATCACCCTTCTTCCGTTATATGACTGAACATCTTGTAATAATGATAAATTCCCAGTCATATGTCTTGAACAACCGCTATCTATATGCCATAGACTTTCAGTAGCCTTTTGCGGTTGTCCCTGCATAAGTAACAAAATTACTTAGTTTTTGGTACCCAAGTCATACATGACTTGAGCACATTGTGTGTTGCAGCAAGACAAAATGATTTGATATTATTATATTTTGTTTGCACATCATTCTTTTCATTTATGCTTTTAATCTTGACATTTTCCTTTACATCATTAGTCAATTTCTTATCCCGTTTGACTTTAAAATCATTAACAACCTTTGATTTCATATTATTTGAAAATTTCCACGAGTGAAAAATAGTTTTCTATTATGAGAAATAGAATTATGAAATCTTTGTTTACTTAATGATTTTTGTCGAAAAGGACAATTGTTTGCCAAATGATTTGTGTTTCCACACTGATAGCATCTCTTTTGTTGTGTGTGGAAAACAAACTGTGGGTGACAATTATGAAAATTGTCATAAAAACCAAAGCCAGAGTGACTAGGTTTAACTTTCTCCACAGTCTCTCGAATCTTTGCCTCGTTAGCCAATTGCAAGTTCATCTTTTGCAGATTCGAGGAAATCGATGAATTATGACCACTTTGGATTGGATATTTGGCAGTTTTGACTTTTGGAATTGGTGGTGTTGGAATAGGAACAGTCTTTGATTCTGCTGGAGTAGGACCAGACTTTGAATTTGCTGGAGGAGGACCAGGCTTAGATATACGGATTGGTGCTGGAGAAGGACCAGGCTTTTGAATTTTCAGATTGAATACAGAAGAATCATTCACTTGCAAATCTGGGCTACAAACATCTTGATTCACAAGGTTAGCATTATAATGAAGTTTATTTTAAAGAATCGAGAATTCGTTTCTTTAAAAATATGCTCTTCATTTTCAATTACACCCTTAGAAACAAATCTACTTTTAAAATCCTTTTCAATTCTTTCTTTTTGATTTGCCCTTTGATTTGCATTCAAATTATTTTTACTATTAGATTTCAACTCATTCAAATCAACCTTCTTTTCATTTCCAGACAAATTTTGTTTACAAGCAGATTGTAAAACTTTTACATTCTTATTTTTCAAACATTCATTCTCATTCTCTTCCTCACTCTCACTCTTCCAATCTTCAACCAACCCATCCACCTTCAATTTATCTGCAAAAAGATTTTCAGGTGATTGTTTAGGTTTGGGTACTATGATAGGATCAACAGATAAATTTACTTTGACTGAAGGTTTTAGGTCTTGAGATGGAGAAAACCAATCCCATAGACCATATCAGAATCACAGATGTTATCAGATGAAGGTAAACATGAATAATCATGATTAATTGGAGGAGCAATGTTAGAAAATCCAACACCACATTTTCCTCCTTTGATCTTCTGAGTCATTTGTGACTTGATTATTCCTTCAACCATTGTTGATGAAAGTTCAAATTTCTCAACAGTCAATTTAGCCGTGGCTAATTCACTGTTAAGTCTATTAATTTCTAAAGCGAGTTCATTATTTCTATTTGTCAAGTCATTATTGGTACATTCTTTATCATGAAGATTTAATTTTAAATTATATATTGTTTTGTTTAAACCTTAAGTTTTTCTTTAAAAATCTTTTCATTTGACTTGTGTTTGCAAGCTTGATACTGAAGTTTTTCAACTTCCATTATCAGGCTCTCATTATGAACTCTGTATCTTTGAACTTTCTCAACACATGAATTTTTGCACAAACCATCATATACCTTGGGTTCTGTATCATTATGAACTTTCAGCCTCTTCTTCCTTCTTGACCATGAATGCTTTCAATTCAGCAGCTGGTTCTTCCACTGGAGCGACATCAACAGTCTTTGGATCAACACATGGGCTTTTGACTGGAAGCTCGACAGTGTACTCTTCAATCACACTCTTTTCTTTAGCAACTTTCTCAACCTGATCTTCCTTCACAACAGTCTCCTTATCTTCTTCCACTTTCTCAACCTCTATTTCAACTTTCTCCTTCTCTTCTTCCACCGTAGCAAACAAACCCTCCAACAAATCATCAGACACGAATTCAGCAAACAAATTTTCCTCCTCTTCTGGTTCTGGAACAATCTTTGCAACAAGTGCATGAGACAAAGTTAGATCAAGGGCTTCCATTTGATCCGACCAATCATATTCTGCATTGGTTTGAGAAACTAATGCTTTAGTACCACCAGAAGTACTTGCTTTGTCTTTCTTTGGCTCTATCTCCACAGTCACCATCTTCTTGGGGCCTTCAGGTTGACCAGTCTTTGGTTCAGTACACTCTCTAGCGAAATGACCTGGTTTGTCACAGTTGTAACACCTCAGGTTAGACTTGTCGAAACCAATTTTGCTAGAGTTGTTAACGCCAAACATTTTCCTCCCAGTTCGTCTGGCAAAGTTCTTAGCCCTGTAAACAACCATGGCCATTTGATATTTGATGTCATTCTCTTCAACATCATCAGGATTGACTTGTTGAAGATCATCAACCAATATATTTGGAGCAGTAAGTCTTCCGGCCATGAAAGCTTCATAACTTGACATGAAAGTGGTGAAAAGAGCAAGATGTTCCTCAGCAATCTGAACAGTTTGCTTTGATGGACTAGTGGTAGCAACATAAGCATGTTGACCATTCTGAGAATCTTGAGATTGAGAGACTTGTTGATGGATGATGGGGGAATAATGTTGAGCAGCTAGAACATGAACTTGGTGGTTACTGCTGGTTGTATAAAAGAAGATGCTGCACTCCCAGATTGTTGTTGCTGACACAATTGTGTATAACTAACATAGTAATTCGGATTACTAGCCATCTTTGCATAGAGAGCAGTTCCTTCAGCACCCAGAGAACTGAGATGATTAGCAGCACGCTGCTTATCGTCCATAGCATAAGACTTGATCGTTGAAATGAGATCAGTCAACTGAAGAGTATACAAGTCTTTGGTTCTCTTTATCAATGTACAGTTGTTATTCCAACTGTAAGGAAGTGAGTTTAGCAACTTCTTGTTCACAGTGATGGGTTCCAGAGTAATACCCGCACTCTTTATTTTTGTGACCAGTCTAACAAACCTGGCCATTTGAGCTTCCAACTCTTCACCAACAATATGATTGAACATGTTGAATTCCTGATTCAACATATCCTTTTTGCTCTCTCTCATATCTTTGTTTCCCATAATCTGAGACTCCAGAGCATCCCATAGCACTTTAGCACCCCTGAACTCTTGAAACTTTTGTGAGATCTCAGTAGTAAGAGCCATTGTGATTGCAGCATACGCTTTATCATCCAGTTCCAATCTCTTGATGTCGTCTTCATCCCACAAATGTTCAGGTTTCTGAACCATTTCTCCTTTATCATTTTTGTACAACGGAATGTAAGGACCATACTGGATAGATCTCCACATTTTAGGTTCCGTGTAAATAACATATCTCTCAAATCGGAAAGCCCAATCAGAATAATCATCTTCACAGAGAAGCCTCGGTGGCTTGTTACCAGTACCAATTTCCGTTTCTAGATGAAGTGAAGCAGTAAGATGCTTCAGATTCGGAGTCGTTGAAGCCATATTGATCAGAAAGGCAAAACTCTGATTTCGTGCGAAATAAGAACTCGTGTGAAAACCAATGTCGCGCGGATAGAATTTTCGCGCGATGCAGCAGTTCGTGCGAATTTCTAAAAGTACCTTTTCACGCGAATCGCACAAAAAGGTGAAATACCTAACTGAGCGAAAACACCACCTTTTCGCGTGCGAAAAATTACAGATCAAGCGAAAACTTTGATTTTGTGCAGAAACAAATTTCCAACCGTTTGTTCACACGAATGTCACCTCCAATTCACTGAATAGGTTTGATTAAACCCATTTTAGTCCAAATTTAATGAATTTAGTTCAATTTTAAGTATAATTTTGATTAAAATTCAACTAAAGTCCACTAATTCAGTTTCAATTGGTCCAAATAAGTCCAAAACCTCCAAAATCGAGCAGCATAACATTGCCATATCAGAATCTAAAGTGATCAATGTAGAATTCTTCAAAAACGAGTAGAAAATAATCCAAATCTTCTCCAAATCGTGGTTCAAGAGCCTAAAGCTCTGATACCAATTGTAAAACCTTGAAAACTCCCAAGAAATCACTAACACACGATCTCAATCTTGTGAACGCGGAATATAAACAAGATTGGAGTAGAAGAAGATTGAATTGAATCACAAACGATGATATTTGATTGATAAACAGAAACCTATTACAGGTCTTGTGCGATTTCGCACAGTACTGAATGATAATGAACGAAAAGCTTAATTACAAAAACGAAAACAAGCTATTTATACTAAACATTGAGTTCTCGCGCGAGATGCTTTTCGCGCGGCTTTGTCTTTCGCGTGGATTCCTTTCTCGCATGGTGTGCTTCTCGCGTGAGAGCTGCTTCTCGCGTGGGATCTGCTTTCGCACATGCTGTTTCTCGCGTGACTTCTTCCTGTCGCGTGGATCTGGATTTCGCATATGATGTTTTGCCGAGCCTTGATTTATCTTCTACACCAAGTGCAACGGAGATCGAAGTTCAACCTGCAAGAATATCAATTTCAAAGAGTTTAAAGTATGCAGACCAAAATATAGTTCTGATTTAAATATTGATGCCATGTTGTAGAAAACATAATACAGTTTAGATCTAAGAGAAGCTTAAATTTTGTAGATAAAAAAGCAAAATTCTTCATCTCAATGTCTACAGTACCTTTCAATATTACCTTAATTGTTTTTGAAAGCAAGTCAATATATTTTTAACTTGAAGAAGAAAAGAAAATAAGTTAGGATAAAACTCTAAAATCCAACACATACATGAGAGAGTTAAAATACTAACATCATGATTTAAAAGCAACATCAGAAGCAAAGGTCTACCAATATGACAAATTTCATGTGTAGGAGCTCACTATTAGATGTAGCAGCTCTCCTTAATAAAAGGTATAGACAACTTGTTAAATATGTTTGATGTATTTATAAGCTTCTCCAATTCATCTACCATAAGCATATCTATAATTATCAAATAACCAAAATGGAGAACAAAAGGTTGTAAAATTATAATCTGTAAAACCTCACGGCAGGCATGATGAGAAAAAAATAAAAGGTTGTAGCTGATGAGGGATTTGAAAATGATTTATGTCTTCTTTATGGTATTCCAATTTGGAAAACCCAATTCAGTAAAGTTAGGTTGATAATTTGCTTTCAACAACCATACAAATTAGGGCTTTAATCAATCATACTTACCTAAAATCAAATGAAGATAAAGAGGATGAAGAATTGTGTGCCTACTCTTCCATCACCGATTAGGGTACAGACTGATGGTAAATAGATACAGAGCTTCCTTCTGATTATGAAATACTACCCCTATATAAAGAACACATACCTTATTTCATAATAAAGCAAGAACTGCATGAGACCAATTATCATGGAATTCCAAATCGAAGACCAGATCTACCTCTATCTGAGGATGTCGTAAGAAGAAGAGACACGTATCTATCTCTCCCTCTCTCTCTCTCTCTCTAGTGATGGCACGTTGCAAACCAACATCAATAGATTGTACCTCATGCAATGAAATAAGTACAATAAAGATAGCCAATAAGAACAGGTTACTGTAGTAACCGACCAAATGAATTAATAAGTATTATAATACCTTTGCACTAGACATTACAAATTCTAGGTTAACCTACATTTCGGTGTTACATATTTTAATTTAGAAACTAGATGAACAATTACTTTTTGTGTACGTTTTGTTTATTTTTTGGAAAAACACGTCGGATCAAATATTATATACATATTCATTCAAGGGTACAAATCCGGATTAATCTATTTTTCAACTTAAAACTTAGTTCGGAAACAAGTCAAAGTGATTGCAATATATACTTTTATTGTACGTCATATATGATGTCATTGTACATCTCTTTTTATGTATCTTTTGAGTTGATGTACATCTGACATAAGTTTATTTAGAAAATAGACAGGTCAAATATAATGTTTGTTCATCCAACGGTATGAATTGGAGTTACTATACGTTTCGATATAAAATTTAGTACAAAAACAAGTCGGGTCGATTGTAGTTTATACTTTATCATGCTGCGTATGATGCCGCAACAACCTGTGGTGGGTAAAAGACTAGTTCTAAACAAGAACATGTTTTTTATTATATTCTAGCGGATCAAGAACATCTTACTGAACAAGTTTCTACATCTCTAGATATTTTTACATCTTCCATACAAAATTTTCCACTTGAACCTATTCAAGTATCATTTGATGACTAGATATTTCATTTCACACTCCTATATGTTATAATCCTCAGAATGAGATGATTGTATATCAACTGGAAGGCGGAATTATTAGGAATGAATCTGTTGGTCATATTTCTAATCTAGAAGACTCATTTCTAAAGATGTTATTCCACAAGTGAGAATTTACAAGAACTATCTAACAAATGCAATTATTGGTCCATTGTCTGACGGTGTTCATACACGAACTCAGTCAGCGGAAATCAATATATGTTTCTATACATGCTTTATTTCTTAAACTGTTCCTAAAATTGTTAAAATTGCATTATAAGAGAATAGTTGGATTGAAGCAATGAAGGATGATTTGATGTAGTTCAACAAACTTGATGTGTGGCATTTATGTAAGCTACCAAAGGATAAGTTGCCTATCGGAACAAAGTGGATATCTCATAACAAAACTGATGAAAAAGGTGTTATTTTTCATAACAAGGCTCTTCTTATTATATAAGGATTCTATCAAGTTGAAGGATTGAATTATGAAGGGGTCTATGCTCCTGTGGCTAGACTAGAACCAATTTGTACATTTCTTACTTATGCTTCCTTTATAAATTTCAAAGTCTATCAAATGAATGTCAAGACTACTTTCTTGTATGGGAAAATGAAAGAGGAAACTTATATGTGTCAAACTTAGATCCAGATCAAAGTAATTGTGTTTACAAGTTAGACAGAGCTTTTTATAGTTTATCAACCATCTTCTGCTTGATATGTCACTCTCACTGAATATTTACTTGCAAATAGTTATACTAGAAGAGTTATTGAGCAAACTTTGTTTATACGGAAGACTGGTGACAATCTTATTCTTGTTTAAAAATATCCTGATGACATTATCTTTGGATATACAAATGAAGAAGATGTGGTTTTTTAAGTTTTGATTCATCGAGCCTACGGGGAGATTAAAGAGATTAAGCCTATAGGCTCGGGAAATCAAAACTAGATTTTGAAAACTATCTGCGTGAGAACTTAGATTCCACAGAAGAAGCTTGTTCTCATGCGCAACCTTTTTGGTTTAGTATAATATAGATTTTGTTGTTTAGTTGTTAGAACATTTGAAATCATACACTTGTAATCAAAGTTATCTGAGTGAAATAGTTGAAGTTATTGACATTGTGTTGGTGTTCATTCTTGATCTCATACTTCCCGTTCAATCTATTATTCTTGTTTAATTCATTTCTTGTTTCGTTCACAAGATCGATCTTTTCAGATTTCTCACGATCCTACAGATTAGAACATCAAATTTTGAAAATAATGTGTTTGAGACTCTAATTTGATTAAACATATTAGAAATTGATCAATCGACTACAACTTGATTTATGTTTAATAAAAACATATTATAATTTTACAACATCATGATCATAGTTATATATGCTAAAGATAGGTCAAGACATCTATTAGGCTTTATCAAAAACTCACTTATTGAAGTTGTTGGAAAAAGCAAAATTTGATGGTTAGTGTAGCATGCCAACAAGAAACCAGACTTGTGATGAACAGTATGGTGATACCAACTTGGGATTGAAGAACACAATATTATGGTTTATCGCCAACAATTATCGATTTTTATTGCGCATATAGTGTGTAAGTAACAAATCACACATGTAAGTAACAAATCACACATGTGTTAACTTTTAACCCACATGAATTCACACACATATATATAAAAAACATAATGTTGTATATGTAATAATGTTATTCTTATAATAAAAACAATGATTTGGATTTATCTTGATTGGTTTCTTCAAGATTTTATTACGAGAAAGAGTTTTTAAATGGTTCTCTCTTATGGGTTGATTGTCTCATTTAGTTCCAAAACAGTTGAAGGACTAACATACATCAAGAACGTTACCGTCATGCGCCATTATTTAAACCATGTGCATGTCAATTGCCAAGTTGTATGGTATCGTTATGCATGACTTTCACTAGGTTATCGATTTATAAAAATTCCTTTGATTAAAAGTTATGCATCCTAATTATGGTTAAAGGCTAGGCTAATTATCAAACTTGATATGACTTCATTAGTGTGCTTATGTTTGATAATTAATTAATATGTGTGCTTGAATATTCAAATGATAATCATGTGCTTTTGAATATTTATAATAAATTTTATGAAATTATAAATATTGAATTATGAGTAAAATGTTACAAATGTTTTCAAGCCTAATTATGTATCAATATTGATAAAAAATTCTTTCATTACGTATTTGATGTGTAAATCCAAAGATACGTCGATTCTGGTTTCAGGATGTGACACCCATGTCTAGCCATAAGTATTTGTTGTCTGAGATATAAATGTAGTTTAGTACTTGTAGTGTTATTAGGAATTGGTGGACTCGAAGTAGTTTTTTTGGTAGTGTTCCTTGTGTTGCTGGTGTCTATCCATAGCTACAAGCGTGTGCATGTAAATTTATAGAGGGATGATGGAATAAGTAATATCTAGGTATGTAATTTGATTATATAAAATCTAGAAAATAATGCAACAAGTCACTCCTATTAATAAATATAGATATAAAGTGGTTGTCTCTCGGACAACCAAGAGCGTCACACGAGGCTTGAATTAATGAAAGATCGAGTGATGCTAGCTCTAAAAAAATTAAAGATACTTGTGCCTTTTCATATTATTTGGACTTTAGATCCTGCTTAGCTTCAATGCTCTTTTGTAACTTTTAACTTTTTGATTTTTTTGTCTTTATGTAAGCTTCTTATGTCCTCTAGAAAATAGAGAACATTGTCTCACTTTTATTATATATAGATATACCATTAATATCTTGCTTTTATGATATCAGAGAAATATCAATAGCCAGTATTAATAACCAATCTTAAATCCACACATTCTCAAGCTTCATCATATTAAAGAACAATAAGAAGAAGCAATTTCACTACTTCATCCGGGAGCAAAATTGTAATACAATTTACCAGTATTTCGAGTATCACTATCTGTCTCTATAAAAAAACGGAGAAAATTTACTAGAGTTGGAAGCAGCAAATTGTAATGATTTTAAAAACTACGGGGTTGTTGTAACTGATCAATTGACATGAAGTTATTCCCGATAAAGACTCGGTAAAGTATACTGAGCGGAAAAAATGAGATGGCTACGTTGCAACTTGCATCAATGCTACACTTGACCCAACAATCATGCATCTAGATATTAGGACAATAGCATTAAGAAACTTATGGAAACTCAAAGAAGAAATGTTTTTAAACAAGTGAAAGTAACAAATTCTCAACTCAATTTCCGGTTTCAATTACTCAAACAGGGAAGTTTAGCAATAGCTAAATATATTGATTTTGCCCAAGCGATTAGTCGATCAACTTATGTTAATAGGAGATCCATTATCAAAAGAAATGTTAGTTCTTCAAGTCTTAAGTGGCCTTAGTCTTGTTTATAACCCTTTTTGTGTAGACAGACTACTTACCTTTACTTACCTTTGCCCAATTGAAATCAAAGCTGTTAATTAATGAATAAAGGCTGCCATAATAACAAAACACAACTCATCCTTGGTAATGGTAGTTCTAAAATTAAATATAAGCAAATCCCACCATGAACAAGAAACAACTCTGTCAGATATGTAAGAAGAAAAGATAAGCTCATGGTAGCTATAATTATGGTGGTAGAAGAGGCGCTCGAGTTAGGAGAGTAAGCACCAATATAAATAGACCATATACGAGTCATGATTGGGTGAATAAACAAGAGAGAAACTCTCGGATTTAGTTTGATCGATTGAATGGACCATATCCTACAACCTTTGCTGGTCATGTTACTTGGAATGAGCAACGATGGTATAAAATCCTCAAATGATCGAATCCACAAAATGCTACCCTCAATAATCAAATTAAGACGGATGTGTGCGTGTGTGATATCAATGAACTTTAAACAAACTTAATCAGATATTATTAACCAAAAAATAATAATACCAAAGAAGTGTACATTGTTTAAGCTCGATCCAGGCGAAGTAAGCTTCCATCGGGCGACTTAACATGCTACTCTTTGCTCTCTCACCCTCAAAGCATATTTACAAATAAAGCAAACATAATGTATTCATACATGACGGACTTCATGAGAAAACTCCAAAAGTTTTCTCATCATATAAGTTTTCGCATGAACTTAAACTTTTCGCGTGCATTTGAAAACTTACGTACTTTTAGATATTTTCGATCTCTTGTATTTTAATTTTCACTTAATATTGTAATCCATACAAGAAAAGGCCTTACAATTTCTCCTTTGGATTATGATCGTCCACACTCATACTTCCTCTCTCTATCAGATAGCTTGTTTGTATTCCGCTCTTCTCCCTAAAGGGAAAGATATCTGAATGTTGACCTATGATCACGAGAACTAATCAATCGGTCTGTCCTGCCCATAAACATCTGGTCAAGCTATGTTTGACTCTAATTACACATCTTCAAGAATTATCAGATTCTCAAGTATCTTTCATTTCAGTATTACCCCTCACTTGTAACCTTCTCCTAATGTATAGCTTCATAAACAATATTACATCTGAATCAAGATTAACTGTTCTGTCTTGATTAGTTAGACTTAATTTGTATTAGGCATATGATAGAGAGATTGTAAGGCCCCTAATCCCAGGAAACCCCATAGTTGGTCATTCACAGCAAAAACATAGATTTAAAACATTCATTTACGTATATATGTATATATATTGCAGCGGAAAGATATAGTAATTGCAATTCATTACAACATAGTTAAATTAAAATATAAACATTGTATTTAAACATCAAATAGCCTTTAAAATCTTCTTAAATTCTTCTTCATCAGGGATGCCAGTCTTTAGATGCCAAGAAGCTTTAGATCCATGCTCCCATCCCATAAGCCCTAACGCTCACCTGTCAACTAATATGCATAAAAAGTCAGCTTCGCTGAGTGAATTCTAGGTTTACTTTGTTAAATAACTTTGTAAGAGGTATTAGCTTTAACATTTGAAAATAATCATCATCTATCAGAACATTGATACACACGGGTTATCGTTTTATCGGTGCTTTGCCATTACTTGTTAATTATTACTCTTCTTTATCCGTCAATTCCCAGTTACTATCGGTGCCTATGATAAACACAGGACTTTACCGACACGCCGATTTAGGCCTTACTGTCGTACCCAAACAGGTCATTATTGTCATGCCAATCCAGGCCTTACTGACCTACCAGTTCGAGCCTATACTTTATCATTGTGAGGGCACAACAGATGCAACCCTCCTTTATTAATTGCTTGCAAAACTTTACTTTATCAAGGTACACGTTATGGGCCCAATAACAGTTCTTCAAGTTTCACTTATATCTTTAGTTCTCACATGCACTTAACACATAATAAGAAGCAAACTCTTAGTCTAAGCATTCACATTTTATCAAACACGAGAGTTAAACCAGATAACTGACCCTCCGGGGGGACAGCGGGAGTTCGGGGGCGGCAGCCCCTGATAGCGGGGTTCTTGGGGCGGCAGCCCCTAGTGGGGTCCAAGGGGCAACGCCCCTGGCTGGGGCCGGGCTGCCAGGTCAGCACGCCCGAAAATTATTTTGAACTATTTAAATGGCTCGTTTTACTTTAGAAAACTTTTATTTTCTTGATAAAAGGTCTTAAAAACCGTCATCATAAAAGTATGTATTTTAGTATGCATATCACCCCAAAACATTGAAAACAGGTAAAGGAGGGTCTAGAACTCACCTGAACTTAGCAAAATAGCTTCAATTTAAGTTAGTTAAGCTATAGTCCAAATACACGAGCTGCACGGAAGTTAATACTCAAAACGTCATTTTCTTCACAATTTCCCTGCCAGTTTCGCTGGCAGGTTCGCTGTCTGTTTCGCTGGCAGTTTCGCTACCAGTTTCGCTGGGCAGCACTCCTGCCAGTTTCGCTGGACAGATTCGCTGCCATGAGCGCCCAACTTTCGTTGGACTTTCCTAGTTTCGCAATGTCTGTAGGTCAACCTGGGCACTAGCGAAATTACCAGCGAAGCTGTAGTTTCACTAGAACTCTCTTAGTTTTGCTGGATGAGTGCACAGTTTCGCTGGATGAGTGCACAGTTTCGCTGATCGGGGGCACAGTTTCGCTGGATGAACGGAAATGAAGAACCGGCTCGTTTTTAACCCAAAATCTTAACTTTTTATGTCCAAATCCTTGGTTTACCATCCATGAAACATATCTAACCTTTTTACACGTTTTCATACGTAAAAATTTGACCTTTATGTGTTTCTTTGAAACTTTTCAAAACCTAAAACCCTAGAATCCGGGTTTGATCTACAGAAGGGTTTAGAGGTCGATTCTTACCTGGATTTGTTGCTCCTTTCTTATGGTTTGATGCTCTAACACCCAGATCTTCAATCTTTTAACCTTTGAAGCTCCAAATCTTGAGTTCTCTTCATTTTCTCTCTTTACTTTCTCTCTCTATGAATTTTGGTGGCTAGGGTTCAAGTGTGGAAGATGGTGGCTAATTAGGTGGGTTTGAAGGCTGATTATGGGCCCTAAATCACTTAGGCTCTTGCCTATAAGCCTAATTAGCCCATAACCCATTTCCTTCCTTTATTAAATGCCCACAAATTAAGCTCATTATCCTCGATGACTCGTTTTGACTTTTCGGGGTGTTACAGAGATCCAACTTCTATTCTAGATTCTCAAACAATACGATTCTTTAATCTGATGACAAGATTTTGTGTCAAAATTCTATATGACAAGGTTGTTTGGTACGCTTACTCTGAAGTTGGTGTAAGCATTCTATATTTACTTCAAATGTTGTCAAGTTCCAATTCACGAACAACCCAAGTAAAATGTTATAAATATAGAATTATGAACTTGATCAAACATCACAAAAACTCCTACACAAGCACCAAACTTCTAATCATCTAGTATCTTCCAAATATAAGCAGAAACACTTGTTTGAAAACCTCCAAATACTATTAAGTTTTCGTATCAAGATCATGTTCTCAAATGAGAAATTTTTTGCAAATGACTATTATTGTTGCAAAGTTTTTGCATGGAAAAGTTTTTGCAAAATACCATTACTTTTGTCAAGTTTTCACAAAATGCAGTCATTCCTTCAAACACTTCAACCAAATCAGCACATAAAACATACTAATATGCATTTTATTAAATCAACAGTTGGTCATTCATTGCACATAAAATGTAGTTATTGCAAGGCCCCGTTCCCGGGCACCTCACAGTTGGTCATTCATTGCACATAAAACATATTAATATGCATTTCATTAAATCAACAGCGGAATTACGTTAGCAAAAACCATTCTCTATTATTGAAAGGTACTGTTGTTAAGCAATACAATAATATTCAAGTTACAAAAGATTGTTTAATTGCATTACAAAACAACATCATAACATAGGAATGGATGTCAGTCTTTCCCTGCCGAGTAGCTTCACCCTCGTGCCATCCTCAACAACAATTATGTGCCAACTTAAAATGTATAAAAGTTAGCGTTGTTGAGTGAGTTCTAGTTTGAAAGAATTAAAATACCTTGTGTAATGTGTGTATATATATATATATATATATATATATATATATATATATATATGAAAATACTCTTTTATGAAAATACATCTCTTATTCATGTACGTGAGCACGCATTAACTATACAAGGTAATGCTTTCTTTCATTACTGTATGCCTTGTTCATTTTATTCTCTTTTAACTTTATCATTCACTGTCTATGTGGACCAATGAGCAATACCCTAAACTATATGCGTGGGAAAGCTGGTGCTGGGCCTCTCTGATCTACACAAGGCTGGCCCAGTCACCTAGGGCATGCTACAAAGGTACGCCAATCTCAATTGATTGGCCCCGAGAGCACTATCAGGGTAGCTAACCCGCATCACAGTTGAGCTAACGACAATATGGTCGTGCACCTCCTGTATGCTTGCAAGACTTGTTAACTTTTTAATTAAGTTCCAGTTCTCTTTATTATTTCTCTTTCACTATGTTAAGGATAATACTTGCATTTTGATCATAGGCACACCACATAAGTCATAATATAATAATCACTATGACCATAGGCACAACTTATAATAATGCAAATATAATAGCAATTAAAAACCCTAAGTCAACCTTGAGTCAAACTCTAATAATTCTATTTTCCTCAAAATTTCAGAAAATGTTCTAAGTGTTCTAGGCGCATGAGCACTATGCAAGCGCATGAGGCATGTTTAGGCGCATGGGAACTATTTGGGCCGTTTAACACTTAGGCGTTTGAGGCATCTCAGACGCATGGTCACTATTTGGACGGTTTAACACTTAGGCGTTTGGGACATCCCAGATGCATGGGCACTATTTGGACGTTTGGTCCATACTTAGGCGTCTGAGTCTAAATCCTAGACACATGGGCTACTGTTCAGATGCATGGGCTTACACTTAGAATTTCCAAGGCATTTTCTAGACGGTTAGGGCATTGTTTGGGCGGTTGGGCCCTGTTTAGACGTTTAGGCTGACATAAAACTTTCTAAGGCAATTCTAGACGGTTGGGGTACTGTTCTGGCGGTTGGACAACCTGTTTAACATATCCTTAACATATTATCAATCCTAATCTTTTTTCTTACATGTTCTAGGCTTAATAATACTATTCTAAGTATAACTAACACATAGCATAAAACATCATCATGCATCCATAAACACATACGGTGTTCAAACAACTTTTGTAAAATAGTTTTACATACATTATCAGCCCCAAAAGTGTTTAAAACATGTAAAACAACGGGGTCTAGAACTCACCTTTGTTGTTCTTCAAGTTTAAACTTTTCACTTGAGCTTCTAAGACGTTCTAGCACCTAAAAACTCACCAAGCACACATTCGAACACATATAAACACACATAAGCATATAACCGAGGCTAAGTCTAGCCAAGAATAACTTAATTACATGAATTCTAACCTTAACTTCGGCTTCTCCTTCTTGTTCTTCAAATGTCCGAGAAGTGATGTGAAGTTATGTATGGGCTGCCATGCTCTTTTGTACAAAATATAATATATTACTTTGTACTTTGACACATTTAACCCCTCCACTTGGGTAAATTTGCATTTCCTTCTTTTTATTCTTCCTTTACATCTTTAAAAATATCGGGTGTTACAAGTCCACCCCCTTATATAGGTTTCGTCCCCAAAACCTGTTATTCTTCAAATAGTTGTGGGGAATGTTGCCTCATTTCCTCTTTAGTCTCCTACGTAGACTCAGATCCCTTCCTGTGCTTCCACTGTACATGCACCAGAGGAACCACTTTATTCCTTAACCTCTTCTCCTTACGATCAATGATCGCCACTGGTTGCTCTACATAGTTGAGCCGTTCATCCACCTTGATATCCTCCAGTGGTACAACCATGTCTTCATCAGCTAAGCACTTTCTCAGATAGGACGTGGAATGTGGGATGAATTCCACTTAACTCATCTGACAATTCAAGTCGATAGGCCACCTCTCCTACTCGTGCGATGATTGGAAAGGCCTATGTATCTTGGGCTTAGCTTACCTCATTTCCTGAATCGGATGATTCCTCTCCATGGTAAGACCTTCAACATAACTCGGTCGCCAACCATAAATTCTATCGGTCTTCGCCTCTTGTCAGCATACGACTTTTGGCTATCTTTTGCCGCCTTCATAAGGCTTTGATCTTTTCTAATTTCTTCGTCATAGCCTCGATCACCTCGACACCTCCCAGCTCTTTCTGCCCAATGTCTCCCCAGCATACGGGCGTCCTACACCTTCTACCATATAGCATCTCATATGGTGGCATGCCAATACTAGCTTGATAACTATTATTGTATGTGAATTCTGCTAACGGTAAGCAGTCATCCCAACTTCCTCCAAAATCGATTACACATGCTCAAAGCATATCCTTGAGCGTCTGAATCGTCCTCTCAGACTGACCATCTGTCTGAGGATGATAAGCCATGCTAATGTATAGCCTCGTCCCCATTGCATCATGCTCAAAGCATATCCTTGAGCGTCTGAATCGTCCTCTCAGACTGGCCATCTGTCTGAGGATGATAAGCCATGCTAATGTATAGCCTCGTCCCCATTGCATCATGAAATCTTTTCCAGAACTTCAATATGAATCGGGTGTCACAATCCGACACGATAAACACTGGTACACCATGACGAGCTATAATCTCCTTGATGAATAGATCCGCCAAGTCTTTTGGATGATACATCTCGCAGATCGGCAGGAAGTGAGCACTCTTGGTTAGACGATCAACAATCACCCAAATGGCATCGTACCCCCTCGCCGTGCGGGGTAACTTTTTAATGAAGTCAATGATGATGTGCTCCCACTTCCACTCAGGTATATCCAATGGTTGGATCTTCCCGTAAGGCTTCTGATGCTCTGCCTTCACTTGCAAGCAAGTAAGGCACTTACTCACATACTCCACTACATCACGTTTCACACCTGGCCACCAGTAATCCTTCTTCATGTCTTGATACATGTTGGTGGCACCGGGATGAATGGAGTATTGAGTTTTGTGAGCTTCATCCATGATTCTCCCTCTCAGATCTCCATAACAAGGGATCCACATTCGTTCAAAGCGGGTTCTAACCCGTGGGTGTTTTCTCCCAGTTTCGCGACTAGACCTCTTATTCGCTCAGAGTTGAGGCGATCTTCTTTCAACGCCTCATCCTGGAATTCTTTCACTTGAGTCAGCACGTCCGAGGTCATCACTAACTGATACGCATTCACCCGAATCGGCTCGAGTCTCTCCTTTCGGCTCAGGGCATCAGCCACCAAGTTGGCCTTGCCCGGATGGTAGTGGATCTCATAATCATAATCTTTGATGAGCTATAACCACCTTCTCTGTCTCATGTTGAGATCCTTCTGCTCAACAAAATACTTAAAGCTCTTGTGGTCGGTGAAGATGGTGCCCTTCGTGCCGTATAAGTAGTGCCTCTAAATCTTCAATGTGAAAACCACAGCCTCTAGTTCTAAATCCTGTGTAGGGAAGTTGACTTCATGGGTCTTCAACTATCAGGATATTAGCCCAGAATAAGAAGCATCCGAATACACCACTAGGTCTTCACCCCCTTAGGGTAATGTCAAGACAGGAGCTTGGGTTAACCTCATCTTTAACTCCTCAAAAGCACACTCCTGTTCTCGACTTGCGAGTCAATTTGCTCAAAGGTGAGGCTATCTTGGAGAAGTCTTGGATGAACCTCCTATAGTAGCCCGCCAGAACCAAGAAACTACGTATCTCGGATGGCGTCTTTGAAGACTTCCATTCCATCACCGCCTCAACCTTTGCTGGGTCCACCATGATTCCTTCAGTATTAACGACATGACCTAAAAATTGAATATCGTGTAACCAAAAAGCACACTTAGAGAACTTAGCGTATAACTTCTCAATCCTAAGTGTCTCCAAGACCTTGCGTATGTGGCCGACATGTTTTTCCTTGCTCTTAGAATAAATCTGGATATCATCAATAAACACTATCACTGATTTATCTAGCATCGGCCGACACACTCAGTTCATCAAATCCATAAAGGCAGCTGGCATGTTAGTTAGACCGAAAGACATAACGAGAAACTCGTAGTGTCCATAACGCATATGAAAAGCTGTCTTAGAAATGTCCTACTCCTTCACCTTCAATTGATGGTAGCCAGATCGAAGATCTATCCTTGAGAACCAACTGGCACCTTGGACCTGATTGAACAAGTCATCAATCCTTGGTAACGGATACCGATTCTTCACTGTCAACTTGTTCAGTTCTCGGTAGTCGATGCGCATAATACCATCCTTTTTCTTTAGGAACAAGACCGGAGCACCCCAAGGAGAGATATTCGGTCTAATGAAACCCTTATCCAGCAAATCCTGTAGTTTGCTCCATCAACTCTTTCATCTCAGTCGGAGCCAACCGATACAGTGCCTTAGCTACAGGCTGAGCACCGGGTATCAAGTCGATTTGAAATTCAATTTCACGTGATAAGTCCTCTGGAAACACATCAGGAAAATCACACACCACCAGTACTTCGAACAATTATGGCGTTGACGTGTCCACATCCTTCACGTAGGCCAAATAAGCACTACATCTATGTGGCATTTACTTCCCCGCCACCGCCACCGAAATCACCTTCGGGATCGTAGTGAGCGATCTCCATAAATTGTCACCAATCTTCCATCGGGCGCAACTAGTCGAATCATCTTCTTACGACATATGATGTTCGCTTCATAAGTTGCTAACCAGTCCATCCCTAGTACTACATCAAATCCACCTAGAGGCATCACATGTAACCTAGCAGCGAACCTATGGCCTTCTAGTTATATGGAACAGTCCTCTATCACGTCAATAATTCTAGTGGACTTACCAATAGCAGTCTCTACATCGAATGACTCACAAATACTTCTACTACTAGCAGACAACTTAGTACAGAAAGTAGTAGAAATGAAACTCCTACTAGCACCAGAATCAAATAATACAGAGGCACAAGTTTGATGTACTAGAAACATACCTGACATGACATCGGGATCCACTCTGGCCTCCTCTCGGGTCATGGTGTAAGCTCTAGCACTTGCCCTCTGCTCCCCTTCCTCCGACTTCTTCTTCGCCCTGGAGCTCTCCGCCCTCTGCTTCTTGCAGTCTTTGGTCGTGTGGCCCTCCTCGCCACAGTTATAACACTTTAGCACCCTACAATCTCTAGCGATATGGCCGAGCTTGCCACACCTGAAGCATACATTCAGTCCCAACCTACACTCGCCGGTATGCTCCCTTCCACATTTGCCATACTTCTTCGACCCCGAGCTTGACGACACCCTATGATCATCCACCTTCATCCTCTTGTTGTTTGGAGTGAAACCACCACGTCCAAACCTCTTCCCGTTTCAGTTCTTATCACTACCACTCGTCTTCTTCACCTCTACCACTGCCTCCTCCCGTTCCTCATACAACCTGCCCGCCAAGTCCACCACCGATCGAAAGGTGCCTGGCTGAACAGCGATCAGATGCCTACGAATATCAGCCGGCAGTCCCTGGATGTACCTCTTGATCTTCCACGACACTGGCGTCACCTGATCCGGCACCAGCCTTGCCATTTCGTTAAATTTTGTGGTGTACTGCTAGTGGGTCATGGTTCCCGCCTCAAGTTGTAGGAACTCCCTCTCGATCTTGTCGAGTTCCCGGTGAGGACAGAATTCCTCAATCACTAGCTGCTTCAGCTCCTTCCATCGCATCTTCCCGATGGCTCTAGCACCCTCAGCTTGGATAATATTGTCCTACCACACAATGTTGAGTCAACAAAAGAGTGAGTTGCGACCTTCACCTTCTCATCTTCGCGACAGTCACTGATTTCCAACACTGCCTCCATCTCCCTTACCCAGCAGTGAGCAGTAGCAGCATTGCCATTGCCATCGAAAGTCGGGGGCTTGCACCTTTGGAATGCCCCATAACTGCATCCCTTGGTCGTCACCCCCACTACATCATGCTCCTCTTCATCAGACAATACGGTCTCAGGCTCTGGTCGTTCCTCCTCCCATTTGCTCCCCTTACCTGTTGATCCCTTCCTATTCTTCTTCTCCTTTCTCTCCTAGCTTCTCACAGCCCTGATGACTTTAGTCACCACAGACGGTAAGACTGTCTGCATGACCTGGTGTACCTTGTCAGCAATCGCCTCCCTAGCTGAGGCATTCAAACTAGCGTTCTTATTCTCCTTACTTCGACCATGAACCTCAGGGTTCTCATGGGTCGTCTCAGGAGCCTTAGCACTACTCCTAGTCACACGTGGACGGCCTCTGCCTCTAGAAGCCTTGGAAGATTTTCGTCCAGCCATTTCATAAACGCTATAAGATTCAAACACTAACACAGTCATTCAAGGCAATTGCTCAGTTTATGTTAAGTATAGTAAGTCCCTAATTACAATGGCCAGTTGTGATTATCCACTTACTTTACTCTTCACACCCTAAGCATTTCCTATCCTGACTACATCAGTATCTAAATCTAATAAGAACACATAAGTCAAATAGCACACGCACATAATACTGGTTAACATTTGTAAAAGACATACCTGATGGCACGTAGCTACTCGGTCTGACATCCCTCTATCTGTCCCATTTTCAGTTTAAGTTTAGGTTCTTGAAAATATTATACCTGTTAGGTCTAGATTGTATAGGACTAGATCAATTTTGTATAGGCTTAGTACTTGAAAATCAAGTCTTGTAATTAACATTTGTAATAGTCAAAATATATATATATGTGATTTGAATCTATAGGTTAACCCCATATATGTATGTGTGTTGATTTGTGCTTTGACAGGAGAAACAATATTCTTGGGATGGATTTGATAAAACTGACCAAGTGTAGGAAACATCTACGGATGAACAATTTTGTTAATCCGTAGATATGTTTCATACAAGACCAAATGACCAAGTGTAAGTTCCTACGGATGATCAAGTTCCATGAAGTGAAGACTCCTACGGAAGGAGGATTATCTACGAAAGAACAACATTCCTACGGAAAAGCAAATCTCCTACGGAAGAACAGAAGATCTGCGGAAGGCAAGACTCCTGCGGAAGACCATTATACTTGTGTGATTATCAATTCAAGAAGTCAAACAAGTCAACAAGATCAACAACAAACCCCGAGAGATCCGGTGTTTCCTTAACCGACTCAAATCATCTATAAATATGAGTCCTAGGTTTCACATCTCGATGAACACAATCAATCAATATTACGGCTGTCAAGTTACACCATTGTGCAACCCTAATCGCCGTCGCATCAACATCAACATTATTTGATACACTGTATTCGATTGTTTATAGTATTCATTATTATTCTTTTGTAATCATTACGTTATAGTTAATGAATACTTTTGAATAATTATTGATTTTGCATTCATTGTGTTTCTGTGGTTGTGTTCATAATTAATCATTCAAACAATTAAACGTCAATTAATGATAATTCCGCGATCATTAAATTGATTTATTTTAATACTGGTAATTCCTGAATTGCGATCCTAGGATTCACAGGTGGTATCAGAGCCATTGGTGCTCATTGATTTAGATCAATTGATCTATCAGTATTAAAATTGTTTAATTGATTTTCAAACAATTAAATCAACGACTTGTCTTTCAGCAAGCATTCTTCTATTGCTTGTTTGATTTAGATCTATATTCAAATCCATTGAATACTAGATCTGCGTCTTAGATAGATTTGTCAATTCAAGCACTTAAATTTTAAATCTTGTTTTGCAGTTAAACATGAGTACTTTTGGAGGAGGATCTTATCAACCACCAAAGTTGGAAACAAAAGCTGATTTTAAATCCTGGAAGATCATGTTCAGAAATCATGTGAACTACACTGATTCTGACTTGTGGGAGTCCATCACACAAGGTCCTTATATTCCACCCACTCTTGGGCCGGATTATAATGACAAAAACCAGCCAATCAGCACTAAGGACTTGCCACCTGATGATGTCAAGAAGGTTAAAGTCGATATTAAAGCATACAGCTTGCTTAGTATGGCTTTACCTGAAGAAATCTTGATAAGGTGCGAGAACTATAAAACAGCAAATTCCCTATGGAAGATACTTCACACTCTCTGTGAAGGGAGTGATGAAATCAGAAGCATAAGGAAAGACACCCTTAGATCACAGTATGAAACTTTTCATCATATTGAGGGTGAGTCAATTCCTCAGCAACTCCATAGATTCATGCAACTCGTCACTGAGATGAACATCTTGGAGTTAAAATACACAACTGAGGAACTGAACAAGAAGATGCTCCATACTTTGCCTGAAAGTTGGAAGCAAACAGTCTCCATGTTCAAAAACACCATAGATCTGAAGACAACTGGTCTAGATACACTAGTTGCCAAGGTTGAAGCACTTGAACTGGATGAACAATCAAGAAACAAGAGTGTGAGAACTCATGTCTCACCTTATCACTTCAAGGAAACAAAGAATGCTGGAAGTGCATTTATTTCTAATAATGAAGATGATAACTCTTGTGCTTTGAGTGATGATGAAGAGGAAGTAAGTTTCTATGCATCCAAACCCACTAAGAAGTCATCTCAAAGCAAAACTCAAAAGGAAAAGGCTAAATCTTCTGAGAAAAGAGAAACATCAGCAACAGCAAACTCAGAACCAATAACTGTGATATTGGATTCTGAAGAACAAAAGCAGCCTTTGTAGCTTTTAGTTCTAGCTTTCAAGCTTATCTTGGAAGCTCCCTTACAGCAGCAAACATCTGCCAGCAAGATTTGGAGGAACTCCCTCCTGATGTTGTAGAAGAGATGGATCTACAATGGCAGATGGCAATGATTGCTTACAGAGCCAAGCAATATCTTCGAAGAAACAAAAATCTGGCAGCAGCTAGCAAAACATCGAAGATTGGAGTGGATAAGTCTAAAGTCAGATGTTATAAGTGCAATCTCTATGGTCACTTTTCTAGAGAATGCAATCAACAATCAACTCCACAGTATCAGCAGCAGCAGTAGCAAAATCAGCAGCCAACCTCTCAAAGATCTCTGCATAGACAACCTCAGCTGACTTCCCCACCAGCCACAAATACATCAGCAGGACCAAGTAACTCTAAAGAGACAGGGCTGATCATACTTCAGGATGGAACTTGTGACTGGAGTCTGTATGAGAAGGAAGTGATAGAGGAGAATCAAGCACTGATGGCACATATGGAAAACAAAGTTCCTCCAATGGCCAAAGAGGAACAATTATGGAGAGCTGACAACAAGTGGTATGTTGACAGTGGTTGTTCCAGACATATGACAGGCAACTGTGCACTTCTCCATGACTTCAAACATAAACATGCCTCTTATGTGGCATTTGGTGGGGATAAGAAGGGAGGTAAAATTGTTGGTGAAGGAATGGTAACTAATGGTGTTTTAACATTTGAAAAAGTAAATTACTGTGAAAATTTGCAGTATAATTTACTTAGTGTTTCCCAAATTTGTGATCAAAATTATTTAACACTATTTGATAACACTAACTGTTACATTCTTAAGCCAGGATTTACAGTTCCAGCAGACTGGATACTTCTTAAAGCATCAAGAAAAGGCAACACATACATCTTGGATATGAACAACACAACACTCACCAAGCATGAGACATGCCTGCTGTCCAAATCTTCCGAAGATGAATCTCAATTGTGGCATAGAAGGCTTGTCCATTCCAACATGAAGAACATGAATAAATTGGTGAAAAATGACTTAGTCATTGGATTACCAAAGAAAGAATTTCATTGTTCTAATCACTGTTCTTCATGTTATAAAGGAAAACAACACAGAGTGTCTCACAAATCCAAAACAATCAACACAAACACTACACCACTCAAATTGCTCCACATGGATCTCTTTGGTCCAACCAATGTGCTGAGCATTGGAAAAAGACAATATTGTTTGGTGATAGTTGATGATTTCACTAGATTTACATGGGTCTTTTTCTTAAAACATAAAAGTGAAACATCTGAAACATTAATGGACTTTGTAATCAAGATTGAGAATCAACTTGATTTAAAAGTTAAAATTTTTAGGAGTGACAATGGAACTGAATTTGTTAATGCTGATTTGGATTCTTTTTGCAGGACTAAAGGAATAGCTAGACAATTCAGTGCCCCAAGAACTCCACAACAAAATGGAGTGGCTGAAAGGCGAAATAGAACACTGATAGAAGCAGCCAGAACAATGCTAGCTGACTCTCAGCTGCCCATTACATTCTGGGCAGAAGCTGTGAATACAGCCTGCAACGTTCAAAACAGAACTTTGATAGTCAAAGAACATAATAAAACACCTTACGAACTCTTATTTAAAAGAAAACCTTTTATAGGATATCTTAGAGCTTTTGGTGTCATGTGTCTGTTTTAAACACTAAAGAACAATTGGGAAAATTTTCTGAAAAAGCCTATGATGGTTTCTTTGTTGGATATTCATCCACTTCTAAATCATATAGGGTGTACATTCCAGAACATAACATAGTTGAAGAAACTCCCAATGTTTCTTTTGATGAATCCATGTTTACTACCAATGTAAAAGGATCATCTTGGTTATTTGATATAGATGCATTAACAGAATCATTTAACACTGGTTATTTGATCAATGCAGGTGCTGCGGATACATGTTATCCTTTTGTGCCACCAAGTGTGAATGAAGTGCCTTTAATAGCTGATCCACCAAGAGCACGTGTGCCACCTGACCCACAGCAAAGATCAAGTCAGCAGCATGAAGCTATTTCTGGAGAAGCTAACTCTTCATCCCCAGCACATGTAAATTCATCAGCAGATGTTCCCTCATCCGTAGATGTTACTACTGATGCTAGAAATGAGGAGGCAGTCATCCAACCACCATTACCAGCTGACCAACATTGTTCCTCCGTGGATGATGTAACTCCGGAAGTACAAAATACTGCTTCCGTAGAACTTCCTGCGGAAGAACAAAATACTGCTTCCGTAGAACTTCCTGCGGAAGAACAAAATACTGCTTCCGTAGAACTTCCTGCGGAAGAACAAAATACTGCTTCCGTAGAACTCCCTGCGGAAGAAGACAAAGCAGCCAATCAACACCAGTTGATCCTAACGACCATGATTCTTTTGATTATTTCATCGACTCAACTTCTCAGCATACACCATCTGCTTCAATGGGCTTCTCAAACTTAGACTCCACAGTTCAAGTTGATGCTGTTTCAACAAGCAGAGTACACAAATCTCATCCAACAGACAACATCATTGGGGACCTGCATGCCAAAACCACAAGGAGCAAAGGAGGTGTGGCAAACATTTGTTTATTCACCTGCTTTCTATCTCAAACAGTCCCTGCAAACATCACAGCTGCACTGAAAGACAACAGCTGGATTGAGGCCATGCAAGAAGAGTTGCAACAATTTAGAAAACAGAAAGTGTGGACTCTTGTCGACTTGCCTTCAGGTCAACATCCAATTGGCACAAGATGGCTTTTCAAGAACAAGCTGGATGACAGAGGTATCATAGTAAGAAACAAGGCCAGACTCGTTGCACAGGGATATACTCAGGAAGAAGGAATAGACTATGATGAAGTCTTTGCCCCAGTTGCAAGGATTGAAGCTATACGAGTCTTCCTAGCCTATGCAGCATTCAAGAAGTTCACAGTCTATCAGATGGATGTCAAGTGTGCTTTCCTTTATGGGAAAATTGACGAAGAAGTCTATGTGGCACAACCCCCTGGTTTTGAAGACCCTGATTATCCACATAGAGTATACAAGCTTGACAAAGCCTTGTATGGTCTTCATCAAGCACCCAGAAAGTGGTATGATACACTATCATCCTTCCTGCTGAAGAATGGGTACAAGAGAGGAACTATTGATCAGACACTCTTCCTCAAACAAGAACATCAAGATCTTTTGGTTGTTCAAATATATGTTGATGACATCATATTTGGATCCACCAACAAGAAGCTGTGTCAAAGCTTTGAAGACTTAATGAAATCTGAATTTCAGATGAGCTCCATGGGAGAATTGACTTTCTTCCTTGGCTTACAAGTTCATCAGAAACCAGATGGCATTTTCATCAACCAAGAAAAGTACATTCATCAAATTTTGAAGAAGTACAATCTTGCTGATTCCACTTCATGCAAGACACCAGCATCAACAATAGACAAGATTGTGCCTGACCCTGCTGGCAAATCCGTAGATCAAAGATTGTACAGATCTATGATCGGTTCTTTAATGTATCTAACTGCCAGTAGACCTGACATAATGTTTGCTGTTTGTGTTTGTGCCAGGTATCAATCAGACCCAAAGGAGTCACATTTGAATGCTGTAAAGAGAATTTTCAGATATCTGAAAGGCAAACCTGCATTGGGACTTTGGTATCCCAAAGATGGAGACTTTAGCCTCTACTCATACTCAGATAGTGACTATGGAGGGTGCAACAACAACAGAAAATCCACAACTGGTGGATGTCAATTTTTAGGACCAAGACTTGTTTCATGGCAGTGCAAGAAGCAAACAAATGTATCTGTATCCACGGCTGAAGCAGAGTACATAGCTGCTTCAGCAGGTTGCTCTCAAGTACTTTGGTTGCAAAACCAATTACTTGATTATGGTTACAATTTCCTTCATACACCATTCATATTGATAATTCAGCTGCTATGTTTATAACTGCTAACCCAGTTCAACATAGTAAAACAAAACATATAGAAATCAGATACCATTTTCTGAGAGATTGCTCTGAAAAGGGTCTGATCAAGTTAGTCAAAGTAGACACAACCAATCAGCTTGCTGATTTGTTTACTAAAGCATTTGATTCTGTTAGATTCAATTTTCTGATAGAATCTTTAGGGATGATTAACTTAGAATAAATCAACAAAAGCTTATGATTGACTTTGTGAAGAGTAATCGTTGAGGATAACTTAAGTGTCTCTTAGAACATCTATACATGCATTATATATGGGAAATGATAGTAGACTATACTTGGCTATTAAACAAACACTCAATCTGACTTATATCATACTGATATGTGAGTAGGTTCAACTTGAGTGGTAACAAAGCTAAGAGCATGCCAAACTAAAAACATGAGGTAACTGTCTGTGAGGATCCCATTTGAGAATCATGAAGGTATGTTCTCTCCTACTGTGCTCAAATCACTTACACAAGCACACTATGTAAAATACTTTATAATATTCTATCTTTGCAAAGTCATATTCCCTCTGTTTTGTGTGAACAAAGACCTGGGAATGTGATTAACAAGTGTGATCTTCATTCTCCCTCTGTTTTGTGTCAACAAAGACCTGGGTTAAAGTTCACCTCTGTTTTACGAAAGTAAAGACCTGGTGACTATGAAGATCATATTTCAGCTCTAAAAAGGAATCACTTGTGATCCATTGAACATCAAGCTCAAGAGCTATCACATCAAAGCATTCATGAGACTGAACATTGTCTCAAGATAGAACTTATAACTTAATGTACATAGTCATTAAGTGTGGAATGTAGTGATTTGTCTCATCTACGGAAGACATACTCTAACGATAATTGAATGTGGGACTCCTGATTGCTACTGATTAACAAACTTCACAACATGATAAATTGCATGCCTAGTTGATACAACACTCATGTTTGAATTTAAGTGGTTTCTATACTCGCAATCAGATATGTGTTGCATCAACTAACAACATCAGCAGCAGCCAATTTATAGTATGATCCCTCTATATATATATGCATGCATGTACCTGTTTCACAGATGCTTACTTGTTATTTCAACAGAATTTTCTCTCATTTAGAATGTCATAAGCTTGTCATGCCTGTTCACAACTTAAATTTATGATGAATGCAACAGTTTCACATTAATCACAAATTTAGGGGAGTAGTTCATGCATGAAAAACAAACAATAAAAGCTGATAATTGATCTGAATTATTTTGAAGGAATTGGAACTTGAGCACTAACTTGAATGCAGGATACAGGACACTTGCTTTCTTGTACTTAATTGCCATGGAAATAAAGTCAACAATGTCCAACATCAATATTTGATTCTACTATGTAGATATCATACATTTAAAGTTCTCAAAACTTTAAGTTCCGCAGAAGTTTCAGTAATACTTCTCATCCGTAGAAGTAACAGTGAAATTTCTGCATCCGCAGAAGTCACAGTAATACCGCTCATCCGTAGAAGTATTATGTGATCTCTGATTCAGCAGCAAAACAAGCAAAACAAAACAAATGCATTATTTGAACTTACATCCAATGTAAAATTCCGCAGATGTTGACATCCGCAGATGTTGACATCCGCAGAAGTCAAGGTTCCGCAGATGTTCTGCGGAAGAGATAATGCATTCTAAACACTTGGGATATGAAAAGGAATAAATGGAAGTGGGTCCAACATTGGAATAAATGAAAGTGGGCCCAACGTAATGTGAGCCCAACATAATTAATAAAAGAAGTTAATTTGTTGGACTACAAATAAGGTGTCTGACTCTTAAAATTCATTTCACTTTTACAGAGCACTTTTTCAGATTAACCTAGAAAATCGCACTTTTTCCCCCTTTTCAAAATTTCAAAATATCAACATTATCCAGTAACCGATTACAGTTACTGCAAAGGTAAATCATGTCTTAAACATCGATACGGAACTGGTTAATCGATTATTGTCATTCAACGATTCAACTGCGTGGTTTCTAACTTGATTTTCTTTGCAGATGGCGAATAGATTTGCTAAGGAGCATAATGTGTGCGCATACTTGAACGCTGATGATCCAGCGGCGGAAGGATGTCGAGATATCATCAGATATCTCCGACGATCCAGGCTCTTCTACGCCTTGACGGCTGAGCCTGTGATTCATCAGTCGCACATAATCGGATTTTGGAATTCAGCTCGAGTGGAAGAACAAAACAATGAGGAGGTCATAGTGGCTGAAGTTCTGGGTCAGCGTCTTCGAGTGAATGAAAGCACCTTACGAAGATGCTTGGAACTCGGAGATAGAGAGATAGGTCACCCGGACGTTTTCGAGAATGAATACATAGAAAAGGTATTCAATCTCATGGGGTACGATGGTGATTATGAGAAAGGAGAAATAAAGAAGGGTAGGCTGTGCAAACCATACAGGTTCTTATGTCACACCTACCTGAAGTGCATGTCTAACAGGAAGTCGGGGTTAGACAGATTTTCTCGACACATCTCATCAGGAATTATTGGGGTGTTCGAGGGGAGAATCTACAATTATGCAAGATACATCTTCAACTGTCTGTGCGAGCAAGTCAAATTGCAAAAGACTGAGAAGATGTACATGTTCCCCAGATTCCTGCAATTGGTGATTAACTCAGAGCTCCCAAGCTTGAACAGGGTTGGAGAAGTATTTGTTCAAGCTCACCTGAACAAATCGGTGCTGAATAAACTTAGTGGAAAATATGAGGGTCCTGACATGCCTATGTTTGCTCATGTTATTGATCCACATGCTGATCTGCCACAAGAGTTGGCGTGGGAAGATGAAGCTGAATCATCTGCTGATTCTGCTCAATCTTCTCACTCACCACACCAAACACCACAACACCAACAACAATCACCAATCCAAACACCACCACTACAACATGCATCATCAAGCCAATCACCTCAACAACCACAATCATCATCAAGCCTTAACACCCAACCAATCTCGCCAATTCAACCACACCAATCACCTGTTCTGATATCATCATCTTCATCTCATCACACACAACCATACTCTCCACTCCAAATCCAATCACCCATACAACCACCACCAGAATCCCAAAAACCCCAATCACCGGAAAGTGCTGAGACTGAACCACTTGAGGTGACTGAGTCTGTACACTCTGTACACTCAGGAGACACCGAATTACTATCTGAAGCCAGCACTGTTCCATTCTCTCCAACTCACACAGATGAACAACATTCATCAGCTCATACCGAGCCAATACCTGCTGATGAACCCGGGGAGACTCAAGCTTCTGCTCAGGATGTCACTGCTTATAATGAAGATGACTTAAGTGACAGTGACATCCCTGTAAGCAAAAGCTTTCTGGTGGCAAAATATAACAAGTTGGTGCTTAAATCCAACAAGAGAAAACAAAGAATAGTGGAGCTATACGGAGTCATCCAAGAAAAGGATGAAGAACTAACAAAGAAGGATGCCAGTTTGAAAAGGATGAGAGAAGATGCCCAATGCAACAATGAAATTATTGATGCATTGTTCAAAACAAAACGGGAGCTGGAGGCATCTTTGAAACAAGAACAAAAAGAAAAGGCCGAGCTAATAAAACAAAAGGATCTGGAAATAGAGAGCCTGAAGAGAAAGCTATCTGATTTGAAAACAAAAGTGGATTCCAGTGCTGAACCAGAAAAACAATCGGGTAGAGCTACTAAGCCGCTGATATCCTACACCCGAAAAAGAAAATACTTCGGAGCCACACAGAAGAAACCAGAAGAAGAAAGCTCCCTAAAGAAATCAAAAGTTCCATCTCCTGATCCTACACCTTCAGTAGAAGTATCTGCTGTGAAGGTATCTTCCGGAGAAGAAGGAGAAAGTGACAAAGAATGGGAGGAATTAACGAGGATGGAGTCTCCCACTGCTGATAAGGGTGGAAAGGCCGATGACCTTCTAACAACTGCTGATATCTTAGAAGAGAGGCCTGACTCCAGCATGTTTATGACCCTCATCAACCATGGTTTTCCGTATGACATGGTTGAGAGGATGAATACTTCAGAGATGACCAAAGCGCTGAAAGAATTTGAGATTGCAAGATTCATAATCCCAGACTGTGATTATGAAGCATTTACAACATTCCAGTCTGTGGAGAAATTAAGGAAAGATTTGGGCCACTGTGACACAGCAAAACTTTCAAAGTACAATATGACTTGCTGGTTACAGGGTCATAATTACCAGCCACATGAACTTAAAGGAAGAACTACTGGTGAGCTGCGGAGGATGATGGAGCATGTAATGAAAGTGGAGCTGGAAACAGGTGTAAAATTCAGAACGACAACTCCTCATCCTACTGATGACAAACAAAGCAAAGCATCTGCTGATCCAATCACTGTGGAACCCAAGGATCAGCATAAAGCTAAAGATAAGCTCATCAGGGAACCAAGGGAAGTCATTCCAGGCAAAGTATGGCCCCTTGGTACCACTGTCAGAGAAATCACTGATCAGAAGTCCACTCTGATTCAGTTGATTGATCACATCACAACTCCCAACACAGCTGAAGAAAATAAAATAATGGCGTGGAATATGATCAGGAGTGGGATCGTGCAGTGATTAAAAGGACATCAGGAAGAGTTGAATACTTCCGTGATGTGTTTTCAGTGCTCTGCCTTCCTGAAAATGATTTAAAGGACCTGCAAAGCCTTACTTTGACAAATTATCCAATACATCCAAGGGGCAGGGACTTCTCAAGCAGAGTGGGTCAACTGAAAACAAGGTTCAAAGATGATGTGATCATAGGAGCTAAAAGAGATGATGATGCTCACAAACGAATAACTCATGGGCAGAAAAGATCCAAGTCCAATGCCTCTGACTCAGTAGATGATGAATTTCTGAAGAGGGTTGGATATAACAACAGAACATCAGCAGCCATCAAACGCATTGAAGGAACTCAATACACACTCCCTATCACTGAGTGGGGATATGTAGAGAGGACAAAAGAGCTGGTGCTGATGAGAAATGCAGAGAACAAACGTGCAGAAAATATCAGGATCTTTGATCCTGCGGAGATCAAGTTACTTCATCCAAGCTACACTTCTTACCTTCATGACAAATTCTTTCCGAAGCTGAGTGATGAAGCAGCTCAAAATGATCTGTTCCTGCTTGTACACATGATCCAAGTCATCGACAAACTTCATGCAAAAGCCTACAAACGACGAAGACATAATGCAGGCTTGCTGAAGGGAACAGAATATGAAGAAGTCTCAGAACTTCGTCTCTCCGAACAAGATGAACTTGAAATAGTGAAGAATGACCGAGTATTGGAGACTCTCACTACAGAAGAGGATGTTCTGGGACTTGGCTACGAGACTCTGAAGAAGATCAGCAAAATGGAGATCAAATACAAGTATGATGATCAAAAGGCAGCTGTATCTTACTTCTACAACAAAATTATATCAAGAGTCAAGGAGCTAGCAGTGTTGAAAGACTGATTACAAGGAGCTAAGCCTAAGGGGGAGTATTGTTAGGTCTAGATTGTATAGGACTAGATCAATTTTGTATAGGCTTAGTACTTGAAAAATCAAGTCTTGTAATTAACATTTGTAACAGTCAAAATATATATATATGTGATTTGAATCTATAGGTTAACCCCATATATGTATGTGTGTTGATTTGTGCTTTGACAGGAGAAACAATATTCTTGGGATGGATTTGATAAAACTGACCAAGTGTAGGAAACATCTACGGATGAACAATTTTGTTAATCCGTAGATATGTTTCATACAAGACCAAATGACCAAGTGTAAGTTCCTACGGATGATCAAGTTCCATGAAGTGAAGACTCCTACGGAAGGAGGATTATCTACGAAAGAACAACATTCCTACGGAAAAGCAAATCTCCTACGGAAGAACAGAAGATCTGCGGAAGGCAAGACTCCTGCGGAAGACCATTATACTTGTGTGATTATCAATTCAAGAAGTCAAACAAGTCAACAAGATCAACAACAAACCCCGAGAGATCCGGTGTTTCCTTAACCGACTCAAATCATCTATAAATATGAGTCCTAGGTTTCACATCTCGATGAACACAATCAATCAATATTACGGCTGTCAAGTTACACCATTGTGCAACCCTAATCGCCGTCGCATCAACATCAACATTATTTGATACACTGTATTCGATTGTTTATAGTATTCATTATTATTCTTTTGTAATCATTACGTTATAGTTAATGAAATACTTTTGAATAATTATTGATTTTGCATTCATTGTGTTTCTGTGGTTGTGTTCATAATTAATCATTCAAACAATTAAACGTCAATTAATGATAATTCCGCGATCATTAAATTGATTTATTTTAATACTGATAATTCCTGAATTGCGATCCTTGGATTCACAATACCCAATTCACTTAAACTATGGCTCTGATACCAACTTGTAAGGCCCCGTTCCCGGGCACCTCACAGTTGGTCATTCATTGCACACAAAACATATTAATATGCATTTCATTAAATCAACAGCGGAATTACGTTAGCAAAAACCATTCTCTATTATTAAAAGGTACTGTTGTTAAGCAATACAATAACGTTCAAGTTACAAAAGATTGTTTAATTGCATTACAAAACAACAATATCATAACATAGGAATGGATGTCAGTCTTTCCCTGCCGAGTAGCTTCATCCTCGTGCCATCCTTAACAACAATTACCTGCCAACTGAAAATGTATAAAAGTCAGCGTTGCTGAGTGAGTTCTAGTTTAAAAGTATTAAAATACCTTGTGTAATGTATATATATATATGAAAATACTCTTTTTCTGAAAATACCTCTCTTACTCTTGTACGTGAGCACGCATTAACTGTACAACAAGGTAATACTTTCTTTCTTTACTGTATGCCTTGTTCATTTTGTACTCTTTTAACTTTATCTTTCACTGTCTATGTGGACCAATGAGCAATACCCTAAACTATATGCGTGGGAAAACTGGTGCTGGGCCTCTCTAGTCTATGCTCTGATCACTGTACACAAGGTTGGCTCAATCACCTAGGGCATGCTACAAAGGTCCGCCAATGTCGATTGATTGGCCCCGTGAGCACTATCAGGGTAGCTAACCCATATCAAAGTTGAGCTAACGACAACATGGTCGTGTACCTCCTATATGCTTGCAAGACTTGTTAACTTTTTAATTAAGTTCCACTTCTCTTTATTATTTCTATTTCACTATGTTAAGGATAATACTTGCATTTATGATCATAGGCACACCACATAAGTCATACAATAATAATCACTATGACCATAGGCACAACTTATAATAATGCAAATATAATAGCAATTGAAAACCCTAAGTCAACCTTGGATCAAACTCTAATGATTTTGTTTTCCTCAAAATTTCAAAAATGTTCTAAGTGTTCTAAGCGGATGAGCACTATGCAGGCGCATGAGGCCTGTTTAGGTGCATGGGCACTATTTGGGTGGTTTAACACTTAGGCGTTTGAGGCATCTCAGACGCATGGGCACTATTTGGACGGTTTCACACTTAGGCGTTTGGGACATCCCAGACGCATGGGCACTATTTGCATGTTTGGTCCATACTTGGGCGTTTGAGTCTAAATCCTAGACGCATGGGCTACTGTTTAGACGCATGGGCTTACACTTAGAATTTCCAAGGCATTTTCTAGATGGTTGGGGCACTGTTTGGCGGTAGGGCCCTGTTTAGACA
This sequence comes from Flaveria linearis, assembly GCA_024085815.1. Classification (NCBI taxonomy): domain Eukaryota; kingdom Viridiplantae; phylum Streptophyta; class Magnoliopsida; order Asterales; family Asteraceae; genus Flaveria; species Flaveria linearis. Next base: position 85,385,841 of record CM044003.1, read on the forward strand.
TTTGGGCTGACATAAAACTTTCTAAGGCAATTCTGGACGGTTGGGGTACTGTTCAGGCTTTTGGGCAACCTCTTTAACATATTCTTAGCATATTATCAATCCCAATCATTTTCTTACATGTTTTAGGCTTAATAACACTATTTTAAGTATAACTAACAGATAGCAACCATAAAAACATCATCATGCATACATAGACACATACGGGTGTTCAAACAACTTTTGTAAAATAGTTTTACATACATTATCAGCCCCAAAAGTGTTTAAAACATGTAAAACAATGGGGTCTAGAACTCACCCTTGTTGTTCTTCAAGTTTAAACTTTTCACTTGAGCTTCTCAGACGTTTCTAGCACCTAAAAACTCACCAAGCACACACTCGAACACACATAAACACACATAAGCATATAATTGAGGCTAAGTCTAGCCAAGAACATCTTAATTACACGAATTCTTACCTTAACTTCGACTTCTTCTTGTTCTTCAAATTTCCGAGAGCTTCTGCTCTTTCTCTCTCCAAAAACCGATTGTAAAAAGGTGATGTGAAGTTGTGTATGGTCGGCCATGCTCTTTTGTACAAAATATAATATATTACTTTGTACTTTGACACATTTAACCCCTCCACTTGGGTAAATTTGCATTTCCTTCTTTTTATTCTTCTTTTACATCTTTTAAAATATCCGGGTGTTACATTTCAATTCACGAATAACCCAAATAAAATGTTGTAAATATAGAATTTTGAACTTGATCAACATCACAAAAACTCCTACATAAGCATCAAACTTCTAATCATCTAGTATCTTCTAAATATAGGCAGAAACACTTGTTTCAAAACCTCCAAATACTATTAAGTTTTCGTATCAAGATCATGTTCTCACATGAGTAATTTTTCGCAAATGACTGTTATTGTTGCAAAGTTTTTGCATGGAAAAGTTTTTTCAAAATACCATTACTTTTGTCAAGTTTTCACAAAATGCAGTCATTCCTTCAAAACTTCAACCAAATCAACTCCTTGAGTTTAATTCACTGCTAAAGTCTTAAATATTCATTTCACACCATCTAAAGTTAAAGATACTAAGCATAATAATGTAGATCATTAGTATAGCATGTAAGAATGTCAATTCCGCGTGTGTTCACCTTCGGTTTCACCTTCTTCTCTTTCAAAACCAATCCAAAATTAACCAAAACCTTCATGTATTCAATCTTCAAGTTTAACGTCTTAAATCAAATGATTGTGGAATGAAAATCCGTGTATCAAGAGCAACACCTTGCTTTAATACCAAATATAAATTCCTCAAATGATCAAATCCATAAAATGTTACCATCGATAATCAAATTAAGAAGGATGTGTGTGTGATATCAACAAATTTTAAACACATTCAATCTAATATGATTAACCAAATGACTATAATTACGTGTTTAAGCTTGATCCACCTGAGATGAGCTCCTTTCGGGACATCATAGCAAAGAAAATTCTTAACCAAACGATTACAATGAGTCTAATTAATTTGGAAGTTGGACCAACTCATTTTAATTCATAGACTCGTAGCAACAAAATTCTTCACACTTCGGTTTGAGTGTGGATTTTTTTGTTATGTGTCAAATTATTGATGAATGGATCCTCAAGTCAGGAGCTATGGCAAATATGACATTTGATTTTAATTTGGTTCATAATATTCTATATACATTAGATCTGAAAAGCTTGTTGTAGGCAATGGTATGACTCTAAACATTTCTCATATAGGTCACTCAACCCTTACATTATCACATCATATGATTACACTAAAAATTATTCAAATATTTTCTGGCCAAACTAAGAAATCTTTTGTATATAACTCATCTTGTTATAAATCATCCTATTACTATTGTTGTCTCATGCTTTAGATTATCCATTCAGAGTTTGAAAGGTAAAATTCTCCTCCATATTTTGCTTAGACTACCCCATCTTTACTCTCTTTTAGGAACCAAAACTACCTCTTGAGAGTTCCATCATACTTGCCTCAAGCATCCATCCAATCGAGTTTTTCAACACTTGTCCTTTCTTAAATTTTCAAACTACTCTCCCAATAAAGTTCTAATGCTTGCAATTTACCTAAATGTAAATGATTACCTTTTTGTTCATCATTATTATAAAGCACGTCGCCTTTATACATTATTCATTATGATATATGGGGACCTTCCATATCCTCTCCCGATCTGAATATTGGTACTTCATCACGTTCAATAATGACTTTAACTGATATATATGGACGTACCTATTATCTTATCTGTCTCAGGAAGTAGATGTATTTCACCATTTTAAATCCCATATTAAAAACTCTTTTCATCTATGATTAAAGATCTACAGTGCGATGGTGCCCCTGAACTTACACCAGGTCCAATGGAATGTTTTATCTAAGTCAAGGATTACGTATCATATTTCTTGTCCACACACACCCTAACAAAATGGGATGGCCGAGCAAAAAATCAACATTTATTTGAGATTGCATGTGGTATGCTTTTTCACTCCCATCTTCCTCATAAATATTAATACGATGCCATACTACATCTACCTTTCTCATCAAATCAGCTACCATCATGAAACCTAGATAACAATTCACAATATGATATTGTTTTTAAAACTCTCCTTAACTACACTATCTTACGTACCTTTGGTTGTCTGTGCTACCCCTTCCTTAGGGATATACGCCTTAACAAACTTTCACCTAAATCCATTCCATGTATCTTTCTTGGTTATGCTCCTAGCTAATCATCATGGCTATCTTTGTTATGACCCTCATTCTCTATGTACCTACACATCTTATCATGTTATTTTTCACAGGACTATTTTCTCTATTCCTCCACTCATTAGATCCCCTCCACCTATGACTAACATATTCCCACCAGCCATTATTTCCTCATCCACCACTACATTTCCCTCTACTACGCCTCTTACCATCCCATCTACACCACCAATGACTTTGGCATTTGTATCCACTCTAAGATCTCTTATGCCATCATCATCGTTTGTAATGATTATACTTAAAGGCTGATGCAACCAAATAGCTCTCAGCATGCACATGTGAAGTACAAGGAAGTTAATTCGAAAGATTTGATACAACTCAATGAATTCCACTAAGTATCAAATCTTCCGAAGCCAAAAGACCAAAGCTTCTGAATCCAAAGATGAATTCTTATGAGGCTTTAAAGACAAAGTCTTTCGAAGTCAATAGACTGATTTCTTCCAAAGACAAAGAATACATGCTTTTTCTAAATAACCTTTTGACAAAAGCTTCTCATTTTGTGCTGCCACCTCTGAAGACTCACCAACTTAGAAAGTTGGTGAAAAGTCTATACTTTTGTCAAACTATGGATTAAGGTCTTTCGTCTGTAACTTTCTACTTTTGTACTTTAATCCTCTTTATATTAGATAAAGATATCAGCTATGTCATGTCATAATCACTAGTGAAAATGCAATCGTACTTTTGACTTTATATTGATCTTGTTTTCTAGATTAGTGTTTCTAGCTGACCTTTAAAGTATGACCAGCTATAGGTGTAGTATAAAGTATCTCAAGTACTTGTCATTTCGCTTTAAGCTTTATAAAACTTTGTAAGAACTTGAGAGCAATATACATCATTTTTGAAAACTATATTAGTGTGTTCTGGTTCTTGTTCTTGTTCTGTTCTTTACTCGTGTTCTTTGTTGTTGAACCTATGAACCTTAAGACAGTAACTGTCTCAACACCCAGTACTCTCAATGAAGCACCAGCTGGTGTGTAAGGCCCCATTCCCGAGACGCTTACAGTTGGACAATCATCGCATCATTTTATAAAACAATACATAATTCATAAAATACACAGTGGAAGTAAGTTAACAAAAACTATTCATTTCATTAATAAATATTGTTGTTAAGCAATACAACACTGTGAGATTACAAAAGCCTCGTTCAATTGCATTACAAAACAACAATATTATTATGCGTGAATGGATGTCAGTCTTATCCTGCCGAGTAGCCTCCCCGTGTGCCATCGTCAGCAAAATTACCTGCCAACTGAAAATGTATAAAATTCAGAGTTGATGAGTGAGTTCTAGTTTTAAAAGCGTTAAAGTACCTTATATAGCTTATATATAAAAATACCTTTTTACAATAAAATACTTCATTTACTTTCGTATGTGAGCATTCATCGTACATACAACAAGGTATAACTTCATTCATTATCGTACGCATTCGTTCGTTTCGTACTCCTTTCATTATCTTTAACTTTAATCCAGACCAATGTGCAATACCCCAACATTGTGCACGAAGTTGATGTTGGGCCTGTGGTCTATAATTAGACCACGAACATTGTGCACGAAGTTGACCTAGTCACCTAGGGTATGCTACAAGGGTCCTGTCAATCTCAATGATTGGCCCTATGTGCATCCTTCAGGATAGTTAAACCGCACACAGTTGAGCTAACGATAACATGGTCGTGCACCTCCATTCATTTGTTTGCAAGACTTTTATTCATTATTTTATGTTCCACTTCTCTTTATCATTAATCTTTCACTTTTTATTAATGATAATACTTTACATTTATGATAATAAACACACCACATAAAGTCACACAATAATAAGTAATATAGAATATAAGAACAGGCCATAAACATGCATAATATAAACAATTATAATTCTTAAGTCAAACTAGGGTCAAACCCTAGTACTTCTGTTTATCCCAAAATTTTAGAAAGATTTTCTAAGTGTTGGGAGTTTTAGCACTATGCTGGCGCATTTGGCTTGTTAGGCGTTTTTCAACTATGCGGGCGCATGGGCTATTTAGGCGTTTCAACACTTACGCGCATGAGCCACTTCTGCCGCATGGGCAATATTTAGGCGCATGGAGTATACTTAGGTGTCTGAGTCTAACACTTGGGCGCATGAGCTACAGTTCAGGCGTATGGACTTACACTTAAAATTTCTAAGGCAATAGTTGGGCGCATGAGAGTACTGTTTGGACGCATGAGAATACTGTTTGGACGCATGAGAGTACTGTTTAGGCGCATGAGCCCACACTTAGTATTTTCAGGCCATATTTTTGGGTGCATGAGCCCTATCTGGGCTCATGACCCCACTTAAAAGTTTTTCTAAGGCAAATTCAGGTGCATGTGCCTTATGTAGGCGCATGAGCCTTATGTAGGCGCATAAACACCTGTTAAACATATTTCTAAGCTGCTTTCAGACCCAAATCATCATACAATCCTGTTCTAATCTTCTTACTACCATTCTAAGCATCAACATAGCATCAACAACCATAAAACATCATCATGCACTCATAAAACATACGGGTATACATACATAATAATTAGAAAATCATTTTAATACATTTTTAGCCCCAAAGAAGTTATGAAACATGTAAAAACCAGGGTCTAGAACTCACCTATTATAACAAACAAACTCCTCCAAGCTTGCTTGTACACGAGTTCAAACACCTAAACAAGCCAAGAACACACAACCCGAACACATAAAACACATATAAATCGGTTCTAAGGTGGAAAACCTCGCAAAACCGAACCAAAAACACAAGAAAACACTTACCAAGTGCAAATTTCAGCCCTTTTTCTTGAAGAACTGAGAGAAACAACTCTTTCTTCTTCTTCTCCTTTTTTTAGTTGATCTCAAAAGCAGAAAGTGGGCATGGCATGGGCGGCCATGCCCCTTTAAAAGTATTATTTTGTACTTTTGTACTATTTTACACAAAGCCCCCTTCAACTTTGGCTCCTTTTAATTTCGCTCAAGATACTTCTGTAGGATTCTATGTGCCCAAGACACGTAGAATATTGATGTGGTTAGTACGTTGTGATCCAAGTCGGGTTATACCCAATAACAAGCTAAACAAACACCAATATATATATTTATTTGGTGATGAGATCATACAAATAAACATTGACACCAATTTAGAAAATTGTTTTCTAAGACTTTGCTTTTTTTAAGAACAACATTATATAGATAAATTATTCTTGAGATATTATTTGTTTATTATTTAAATTGGTTAAATAATAACAAATATATATATATATATATATATATATATATATCTGTGTGTGTGTGTGTTGATGTTATAAAATTAATCTTAGTTTTAATTTTATAAAGTATGGATTGCTAAGAGTGAAGTTTTATAAAAAAAAAATTAAAAGGGGAAACCCCTTATAAAACTATTTTCGGACCACCCCACTAACAAGCATGGGAATCTCACTTGCCTTGTTATAAACAAGACCATTGAACACTCATGCAATCCATCCACACTTTACACCTTTCCTTACACACACAAAAAAGCAAAACAAGACCAAAACTCTCTTCACTTCTCTCTAAACCTACGGGTATTTCGAGCAGCAGATTAGGAGGTTTTTTGAGCTCTTCTTGGTGTAATTTCTTCCTAACAAGAAGGTGTCTTGCAAAGGGCTTGGGGTATACAAGCTTGAGGACCTCTATACTTGAAGTCTTGGCTGATTCAAGTATCCAAAATCTTCTTTCTTTAGTCGTTTTTGCTGCTGAATAAGGTAGATATCACAGCTCATTGAAGCTGTGATTTTATGTAGTTTTACATATATTCATAGCTTGCTTATTCACATAAATGATCCTTTGTTATATGGGTTTGTTTTTCACATACATATATCACCTAAATAACATGATTTTTCAGCTTTATAATCATGTCTTAAAGTTGTTATTCGGCTGCGTTTTCAGAAAGTTTAAGAGGTTAAACTATGATTTTATGTTCTAACAAACCCTACAATGGCATCTAGAGCCGGTTATGTGGATAGCTTGCTTGTTCTTACCCTTTAAAAATCGTTTTAAAGGATGTTAATCAACTAATTAGAGGCTGATTTTGGTTGATTTAATAAACCCCAAGTCTTTCAAAGTTATATCTCCATGCTTATGATTAAACTTTGAAAGATAGGAATGTCAATTGGTTGATATGTTTGGTTGTTGTTTGTTTGGACAAACAAACCCAAATTTCAGTTTATGTTGGCTGAAAATTTGGGGTTTGATGGGGTTTATTTTGTTTATTGAATGATGTTTATGATTGTTCATATGATAGTGCATTACCTAGCCCTTGGCCTTATGTTATTTGGATGATTGGAATGGTTGTTTTAATTCATTTAATTGGGTTGTAATATTTATGTTTATTATTTGGGTTGTTATTACTTATTCATTTGGTTATGTAATAAATAGATTAGATGCATTTCTTTTATTAGAAAAATGTATTAGGATATAATTTTTGTAAAAGGAAGATGCACAAGATCAAGACCCAAAACTGGACATCAAAGACATGGACCTTGAAGTATTTGGATATGGATTCAAGTGGGAGTCCATGGACACATATAATGTGTCATTACAAACCCTTAGGAAAGACCTTATGACAACACTTGTGATGGCAAACAAGTGTTGTCAACTTAGTAGCTATGGTTATGCACTCATGTTTATATGTTTATGCTTGTTTGAATGTTTGTTGTTTGATTGTTTGGTTGATATTTGGACATATATTACAAACTCATTAACAAACTTAACAAGCTGAAAATTGATGGTTCTTAATCATTAAAAGTTAATAAAAGGTTATTAAAAGGATTAATGACTTTATAATAAAATGGGTTTTATTAAAAGAACCATAGGGTATCTTGTATTTGAAAGCATGCAAATACAAGTACATAGAGTTTTCTAAACTAGAATTATGAAATCTCTAAATATTCAAAAACAAGATCAACACCATCCTTTTACACAACACTTAAGTCACTTGGGAAATCTTAGTGGTATAAAGGTCACCTAACCATTTTGAGGGAACTTATGACTTAAGGTGAGAATGCCATATTCGTGGGATAAAGGTCACCTAACCACTCATTTTAGCAAACACACACGTGTGTGTAAGTAGGATGTCTTGATTTGCAAACCATGTTAAATGGATCACCTACAATATGGTTTCCAAATGGTGTTGATGGGATTAACATGCTGACTTTACATATGATGTTTAAAGTCGATCCCATACCTCTAGAAGTTGCAAATGGTTGCAACCGTCAATTGTTGACCACCTTATTAATTTAAATCATGGGATAAAGGTCACCTAACCACAATTTAAATGTAATGTTGGGTTTTAGATTTTAATATAAAAATTACCTTAAAAGGCATTAATTATTAAAATTTGGCAATATCGAAAATACTAAAATAGATCTTTGTTAAATTTTGTAGATGGCCACCAATAATGAAAATCATGATAACTCATCCGCGTCCACCCAATCACTATGAGCGATCCTCCAAAAGGAACGTCTAAATCATAACAACTTTATTGATTGGTATCGAAACTTGAGAATCGTTCTCAAGCAAGAGAGAAGATCATATGTTTTAGATGACCCTATCCCCGATCAACCTACTGAGGATGATGAGGAGGCCTATAATGATTGGTTGAAATACACTGAGGACTCCATCTAAGTGTCTTGTCTCATGCTAGCGAGCATGACTCCGGATCTCCAAAAGGAGTATGAACATCACGGAGCTTATGACATGATAACCCAGCTGAAGGAAACGTTCCAACAGCAAGCAAGGGTTGAGCGCTTCGAAACGGTTCGAGCACTCCATGCATGTCGTATGGACGACAACCAATTGGTTTCATCTTATGTACTTAAGATGAAAAGTCATATTGACCGCCTCGAGAGGCTTAATTGTCCCGTCTCGAAGGAATTAGCCACGGAATTGATCCTAAATGGCCTTACCAAAAGGTTCGAGACATTTGTGTTGAATTACAACATGAATGCATGGGACAAGAGCATTGGTGAGCTTCACTCAATGCTTAAAACGGCCGAGGCAGCCATAGGTAAAAGGGTTTTACCCGTTCTCACCATCAATGAAGGTGGGAACAAGAAAAGGCCTTATCCCACACCCAAGGCAAAGGTTGCCAAGGGTAAGGGACCCGTTTTGGGGAAAGGGAAAGGGGTGGCAAGGGTGCCACCCAAACCACAAGAGAAAAAGCAAAAGGTTGCTACTAATGACCGATGCTTCAAGTGTGGGGAGATTGGACATTGGGCAAGGAATTGTCCTATCCATCTTGAAGAGTTGAAAGCAAAGAGGGATGTCGAGCAGACCTCAGGTACAATATACATGATTCATTTTGATCTTAATGTTACATCTTCTAACACATGGGTATTGGATACCGGATGTGGAACTCATATTTGCAATTTGTTGCAGGGGTTCACAAGAAGTAGGGACTTCAATCAAGGGGATGTTAGTCTCTTCATGGGCAATGGAACCAAAGTCCAAGTTGAAGCTCGTGGGGACTACATCCTAAAACTTCCAAGTGGCTTGGATGTTATTTTGAAGAATGTTTTGTATGCTCCTAGTTTGACTAGGAACATTATTTCTGTATCCCAATTAAGACACTATGATTATGAATATCTTTTATTGAAAATGATATTCATGTTTCCTTAAATGATATGTTCTATTTTAAAGCTATTCCCATTAATGGTATTTATGAATTGGTTCATGAAAATGCTTTAAATAGTTCATTGTACCATATTGACACCAAGAAACTCAAGTTGGATTTGAGTGATACCTATCTTTGGCATTGTCGCCTTGGTCATATAAACAAGAAACGTATACAAACACTTCAAAAGAATGGTCTTTTAAAAACAAATGAATGTGATTCATTAGATGTATGTGAATCTTGTTTACAAGGAAAAATGACTAAGGCACCCTTTAGTGGAACTAACGAAAGGGTAAAAGATTTATTAGGAATCACACATTCGGATGTATGTGGTCCTTTTAAACCAATGACTAGGAATGGTGAAAGATACTTCATTACATTTACCGACGATTATAGTCACTATGGGTATGTGTACTTATTAAGGCACAAAGATGAAGCTTTTGAAATGTTCAAAATCTTCAAGAATGAAGTAGAAAATCAACTCAACAAGTCAATTAAAGTTCTCTGTACTGATAGAGGAGGTGAATACCTAAGTGATGCCTTTCAAGATCATCTTAGGAGTTGTGGGATTGTCTCACAACTCACTCCACCTGGAACACCACAACATAATGGTGTGTCTGAGAGGAGGAATCGAACCTTATTGGATATGGTGCGATCTATGATGGCTAGAAGCACATTACCTCTATCATTTTGAGGTTTCGCTTTGTTCTCCACGGCCCGTATTCTAAATATGGCCCCAACCAAAAAGGTGGAAAGGACACCTTTTGAGATATGGCATGGAAGAGTTCCATCCCTATCATACTTAAGGGTCTGGGGTTGTGAGGCTTATGTTAAGACTCCCACCCCAAACAAATTGGAAGTCTGATCCACCAAGTGTATTTTTGTTGGATATCCTAGAGATTCTATGGATATTACTTCTATGACCCACTGGAACAAAAGGTGTTTGTTGCCAGAAAGGGTGAGTTCTTAGAAGCAAAGTTCCTTATGGAACGAGCTAGCAGTAGAACAGTGGATCTTGAGGAGGATCAAGAACCACAACCCGATGCACGTTTGGTTGAAACTAGCACTCAACCTGAGGATGTTGAGGATGATCAAGTGGTTGATCAATATACACAAACGTTCACAGAAGTGGTAGAACTAGTAATCCACCTGAAAGATACGGATTTTTCATGGATGGATGCTATGTGGTAGATTTAGATGAACCAACCACATACCATAATGCAGTGACCAATTCGGATTGTGACAAATGGCTTGAAGCCATGAACGTTGAGATGCAATCCATGTATGACAATCAGGTTTGGGAACTTGTTATACCACCTCTTAATTCTAAGGTAGTTGGAAGTAAGTGGGTTTTCAAGAAGAAAACCGATATGCATGGAAACTTGGATACTTATAAGGCTAGACTTGTAGCAAAGGGTTTCACTCAAACTCAAGGGGTTGACTATGATGAAACTTTCTCACCTGTTGTGATGCTAAAGTCTATAAGGATATTGTTTGCCATAGCTGCTCATTATGACTATAAGATTTGGCAAATGGATGTTAAAACCGCTTTCCTAAATGGATATCTTGAGGAAGATGTCTATATGGTTCAGCCTGAAGGTTTTGTCGATCCAAAACATCCTAACAAAGTATGCAAGCTAAAGAAATCAATCTATGGATTGAAATAAGCATCGAGAAGTTGGAATCACCGTTTTGATGAAGAAGTAAAGAAATTTGGCTTCGTCAAAAACGCTGATGAGGCTTGTGTGTATAAGAAGGCTAGTGGGAGCTCAATACTTTCCTAGTATTGTATGTTGATGATATACTACTATTTGGAAATGACATTCCAACCTTGTAAGGTGTAAAAACCTGGCTTGGAAGTTGTTTTTCCATCAAGGATCTTGGTGAAGCCGCCTATATTCTGGGAATAAAGATATATAGGGATAGATCAAGGCGGTTGATTGGTTTAAATCAAAGTGCATATATTAATAAAATCTTGAAAAGGTTCAAGATGGAGAACTCTAAGAAAGGTACCGTACCTATTTAAAGAGGAACAATATTGAGTATGACTCAATGTCCTAGCTCAAAGGATGAGCAAGATAAAATGAAGGCAATCCCATATGCATCTGCTATTGGATCCATCATGTATGCAATGATATGCACTCGACCGGACGTTTCATGCGCATTAAGCATGACAAGCCGATACCAGCAAAATCCTGGAAGCAGTCATTGGATGGCTGTTAAGAACATACTTAAGTACCTAAGGAGGACAAGAGATATGTTCCTAATCTATGGATCTGGTGATGAGGAACTCGTTGTAAAAGGTTACACGGATGCGAGTTTCCAAACCGATCATGACGATTCACGGTCACAATCGGGATACATTTTCATTCTGAATGGAGGAGCGGTCTCTTGGAAGAGCTCCAAGCAGGATGTGGTGGCTTTATCAACTACAGAATCAGAATACATCACCGCCTCATTGGCAGCTCAAGAAGCTGCATGGTTGAAGAAATTCATTGCCGGCCTAGGGGTTGTCCCTTCCATTCAGGACCCCCTAGAGATCTTTTGTGATAACGAGGGTGCGATTGCTCAAATCAAGGAACCCCGTGCTCATCAAAAGACTAGGCACATTGAGCGGAGATTCAACTACATACGAGATAAAGTTGAAAAGGGAAAGATATGTATTCGTAAAGTTCACACGGATCAAAACATTACGGATCCTCTCACGAAGCTCCTTGAAAAGGCAAAGCATGAAGGTCATACTTGTGCCATGGGACTTCGATATTCTAGTGATTGGATTTGATCTGTAAATTTTGTAATTGGATATGTGGCACTCTTTATTATTTGAATAAAATTATTTGATTATAATGTTTCAATTAATGTTCCAATTTAGCATGTTTAATCCATGAGTAAATTTTTTTTTACTCTAAATGTCTGTAGTCGTTCATACTTGTGGGAACAAGTGTGAGGGTAAGATTATTATGAACTTGGATTGGTTGATATTCATAAGGATGAATATAGAGCAATGGGTTGCTACCAAGGTTCATATATATTTGTGGGATATAAATATTGGACTAACCCGCATCTCAAATTTTACTACATGGAATCTTATTGATTGATCATAAGTAAATTTGAGTAAAGGCGAATATCATTTGGTATCCTCCGACCTGAGATACATATTGGGTTTTGATATTCACCAAGTATTATACCTTGAGCTAATTCATCACTGTCCTGAAATAGTGGACAATACATAAGGGTATGTTCAGGTATGACACGAGGTGTTTGTGAGAAACGTATGTGGTCAAGTTGGAATTTGTTCCTCTTATTCGTTGAGAGCAAGATGTCTAAGACCTGATTAAGTTAAATCAACAAGGAATGATCATTCTGTGTCCTTGGATTTAACATGACATCTGTAACAAAAGGATAGATGATTGATTCACCTAAATCATTTCAAGTACGGTACTTGAAAGGGATGACGTTTTTGAATGGCTATAAGTCATGCGTATTAAGGGTAGTAAACTGTTGTTAGGCGGTATTTACTGCTTGCATCAATCTTCTATAAATCTTGGGCAAGTGGGAGATTGTAGGATTCTATATGCCCAAGACACGTAGAATATTGATGTGGTTAGTACGTTATGATCCAAGTCGGGTTATACCCAATAACAAGCTAAACAAACACCAATATATATATTTATTTGGTGATGAGATCATACAAATAAATATTGACACCAATTTAGAAAATTGTTTTCTAAGACTTTGCTTTTGTTTAAGAACAACATTATATCGATAAATTGTTCTTGAGATAATATTTGTTTATTATTTAAATTGGTTAAATAATAACAAATATATATATGTGTGTGTTGATGTTATAAAATTAATCTTGGTTTTAATTTTATAAAGTATGGATTGCTAAGAGTGAAGTTTTATAAAAAAAAATTAAAAGGGGAAACCCCTTATAAAACTATTTTCGGACCACCCCACTAACAAGCATGGGAATCTCACTTGCCTTGTTATAAACAAGACCATTGAACACTCATGCAATCCATCCACACTTTACACCTTTCCTTACACACACACAAAAGCAAAACAAGACCAAAACTCTCTCCACTTCTCTCTAAACCTACGGGTTTTTCCAGCAGCAGATTAGGAGGTTTTCTGAGCTCTTCTTGGTGTAATTTCATCCTAACAAGAAGGTGTCTTGCAAAGGGCTTGGGGTATACAAGCTTGAGGACCTCTATACTTGAAGTCTTGGCTGATTCAAGCATCCAAAATCTTCTTTCTTTGGTCGTTTTTGTTGCTGAATAAGGTAGATATCACAGCTCATTGAAGCTGTGATTTTATATAGTTTTACATATGTTCATAGCTTGCTTATTCACATAAATGATCCTTTGTTATATGGGTTTGTTTTTCACATACATATATCACCTAAATAACATGATTTTTCAGCTTTATAATCATGTCTTAAAGTTGTTATTCCGCTGCATTTTCAGAAAGTTTAAGAGGTTAAACTATGATTTTATGTTCTAACAAACCCTACAACTTCATTTCCTTTTCCTTCTTGTTTTTCTTTCCTTTTAATTTTAACAAAATTTTAGGCATTACATGGTGAAGGTGTCTCATAGCCTCTTTCTAGCCAGAGCTCAAGTGCTACACTAAGTAATGAAGGCCAAAGCTTTCTCCACCTCAAGTCACACATGCTAGTTACTGACAAAGTGAAGACGAAGATGACCTCTCAGAAGATTAAGGAGGAGAAGAGAGAGAGAGAGAGAGGAAGAGGAAAACAAGGGGAGAGAATTCAAGTGAGACCTCTGGCTTTATGGAAGCTACAATCAGGGCTACCCTAAATCCAAACACTCAAGAGGATGAGTTAAGGAAATCTATATTAAACTATCTTGGGTCTAGGAACTACAATATAGATGAAATCATTTCTCTTCCCTTGGAGGAATTAAATGAACTGAATGATATTGAAGTGTTAAAGAAGAGTAAGGAAGCTTAGGATGCATAGTTGCTCCTCAAAATCAAATTTTGCTCTCTCCCCCATTTCAAGAAAGCCCAGAGGCACAGGCTGTGGCTATTGTGCAACAAACTCAAGTAGCTAGGGAACAACATAGACAAAACATGATAACCTAGCTAAGTGCCATAATCCTCTATCAAGTAGTGGAACTACTTCCCTTATCCTAGGAATACATTAAATTTTGAATACCTTAATCAGCTTGAGCAAGAAGTGTTGAAAGAGCAAAAGGATGCAAAGATTAAGATGAGTGAAGAGGCTACAAAGTCAAGAGCCACCATTAGAGCAAATCAGAAGAAGTCTGTTAACAGAATAAAGAATGTGAGCTTCTGGAAGCTATATGGGTTCTCTAGAGGCAGACTTGGTCTAATGTCTCTATCCACCATGGATGAACATATTAGAATGATCAAGAAGAAGATCAAGAGGGTGAGCTAGTTGACTTCATTCTCTATCAAGTCAGGCTGCACATGAAGCTGAGGTCAAGGTTAAACCATAATAAACAACTAAACCAGGACCTAGTGTTACATCTCAGCCAACTTTATCTTCTTATCCATAGTAAGATCCTAGTCCCTCTCCTTCCAAACTTATAAAAAAGGACTCAAATAAGGAGGAAAAACAAGATCCATCTGGTACTCAAGGCCAACCTTCTTGGTTAAAGTATAGATAGAGGAAGAGGATGGCTATCCGAAGAGACAAGAAGAAGAAGAAGTCTAAGGCATCTACCTCTGCACCTTAAGATAGGTTAGAACAATATAAGGGTGATAAAAAATAGGCTACTCGACAAAGTCCACTCATTGTAGAGCCTCTTGCTGCTGAGAAACCCATCTTGTCTTGGGTACTTTTAAATAACCTAATAGATGGTATGTCAATAGAGATCAAGGGGGTCAAGATATGTATTTCTAGCAAAACATACTTGACCTCCCTCTGTATGATCTCTATGACATGAGAAGTTACTTTGAAAGCCTGAGGAATCCTGACTAATTGATGATAAAAAGAATAGTCTTGATTCTGATAAGGACTGTCAAGAGATGAAATCAAGCTTTAAAGTTCTTCTTTAGTTTTGGTGGCATCAGCCTAGGGGATATTGTAAGGATTACACATAGAGGCTGATGCATCCAAAGAGATCTTAGCATGCACATGTGAAGTATAAAAAAGTTAATTCGGAAGATTTGATAAAACTCAATGAATTACACTAAGTATCAAATCTTTCTAATCCAAAAGACCAAATCTTCCGAAGCCAAACATGAAGTCTTATGAAGCTTCAAAGACAAAACCTTTCGAAGCTTCAAAGACAAAGCCTTTCGAAGCTTCAAAGAAAAAGCCTTCCGAAGCCAAGAGACTGATTTCTTTCGAAAACAAAAAGACATGTTTTTTCTAAATTACGTTTTAACAAAAGCTGACAACTTTCCACTGCCACCTCTGAACACTCTCCAACTAATATAAGTTGGTGAAAAGTCCATACTTTTGTCAAACTATAGATTATGGTCTTGTGTCTGTAACTTTTACTTTTGTACTTTTATCTTTTTTCTATTAGATAAGGATGTTAGCTATGGCTTCTTATAGTCACTAGTTAAAAATCAATTAACCTTTTGACTTTACATGATCTTGTTATCCAGATTAGTATTTCAAGTTGGCCATCAATTTATGTCCGGCTGTACGATGTAGTATAAAGTGTCTCAAGACTTGTCATTCCACTTTAAGCTTTGTAACACTTTGTAAGAACTTGAGAGCAATATATATCATTCTTGAAAATTATATTAGTATGTTTTTGTTCGTTTTCTATTCTTTACTTGTGTTCTTTGTTACATCATAAGTTGGTTCACTATTTGATTTTCTAAGTGTTCTAACTCTCTTAACACTATGAAATTGTAGCGTTGACCCCCTTCACCGGTCCTGCACCTTTAGATTTAAACATTGTATTATTCACACATCATTATTTATTTATTACCGAGACAACATTACATGCTACATTTTGGTATATGTTGATTACATCATCATCACTAAGAGTGCTACGACATTTTTATCTGATTCAGTTAAGCACTTATATTCTCAGTTTGTGCTCAAAGACTTGGCAACTCTGAGTTACTTCCTCGGTATACACGCTAAATTCACTAAGGATGTGATGCATCTTTCTCAACAATGATATCTCATAGATCTTTTACAATGTGCTTGTCTTAGTCAGTGTACACCATTATTTACTCCTATCGCTCATGTGGATAGCTTTCGTGGTACTCTAGTATCCCTATGGCAGATCCTTTGCTATATATCAGCACTGTTTGTTCCTTATGATACTTAGCATGCCTTGACCAAACATTGCTTATGATATCTTATGATGACTCGACCAAACATTGCTTATGCTATTAATAAAGTTTTACAATTCTTACAGAAGCCTATGGATCACCATCGGATTGCTATAAAACACATTATATGATATCTTAAGTGGACAGTTAGTGGTTAGTGATTCGTAAGTTTACTAGTATCACTACAACAATTTTACCCTATACCGACAACGGCTATAGCGACGACAAAGGTCGTTGGTACAGAACGCTCTGTACCGACGACATGTCGTCGGTACAACTAAAAGTCAAAAATTCAACACTTTGACTCTATACCGACGACATGTCGTTGGTACAGAGTTACGTAGGCTACCAAAAAAAAGGCGGTATTATAAAAAATTCTATCTCGACGACTTGTCGTCTCTGTAGAGAAAAGCCATTTTATTTTCACTTTTTAAACCTTTCGCTTAAGAAAATAAAAACAAAAAACACGGGGTTCTCTGTCCCGACGACACGTCATCGGTGTAAACAATATTAAATTTATTTCTTTACTTTTTTTAACCATTCGTGTAAGAAAAATAAAATAAAAATAATATTTTTACTTGCACCGACGACAAGTCGTCGGAATATGTAAAAATTAAAAAAAATTAAATATTTTTATTTTGACTCTATAGGGACGACATGTCGTCGCTATAGAGTGCAGACCCCTTAAATCACAGTTTCGACCTTCTGCCCTATTTTTCAACCAAAAAAACCCCTTTCTTCTCCCGACTTCATCTCGGTTTAAAGCCTTATTTGGCATCAAATTGAAGTGTTTTAAGGTAAGAATAATGTTTCTTTTACTATAATGAAGTTATATAATCTTGTTTTTATAAGTTTTATCTAAATTTTTATGTTTTAGGTGAGATTAAAGTTTAAAGCTTGAAATTAAAGTATTTGAAGATTTTCATGGTATGATATTCATTTATAGCTTATGATTTAAGTGTTGTTTAGTGAATATATATGTGATTAGGTTTATATGATTGTAAAAGTGTATATATATATAAGTGTATATGGGTTTGATGTTAGATTAGGTTATGCCCACCAAGTATTTGATGAAATGTCACCATATATATTTTCATGGTTTTAAGTTTGTATGCATTTTTATATTTGTTATTTGATATGTATATGGTTTGATGTGTTTAGTTGTTTAAGTATATGTTTATATGTATGTAATTATGTTAATTTTATATGTGAATGTTTGTATGTATTTATGTTTATATGTTTGTTCATTAGTATATTATATGTTTGTTTTTTTGTGATTGTGTAGTAAGTATGTTGTATACTTGTATGTTTTTTGTATAGTTGCAAGTGTGTATGTAAGTATGTTGTATACTAGCATGTAAGTATGTTTGTATTTTTCTAATTGTGTATGTAAGTATGTTGTATATTTGTATGTTTGTACACTTGTAAGTGGTTATGTGTTGTGATGATGCTTGTATGTATGTATATGTAAGTGTATATGACTTTAATGTTAGTATATCTTTGTGAATATGTTAATTGATAAAATTGTATTTTCATGTTTTATAACACCATAGATATGACAATTGATAAGAGTTGGATTAAATTGCGAAATCGGAGTTCTCCGGAGTTTATAAAAGGTCTTCATAGCTTTCTAGAAATTGCCAAGAACGATGTCGACAGTTTTGGAAAATCTTTTTGTCCGTGTAAACGATGCTGCAATAGGTGTCGGCAGGATTTGGATATCATTTATAACCACATACATGACAACGGGTTTCTACAATCATATAAGACGTGGACTTATTATGGTGAGAAATATCCATATGCTTCAGAAATAGATAATATATATATATATACACACACACACACATATATATATATATTAAATTTTTTTATTCGTTAATTTCAGAAACCACGACACTTATAGGGTCGACATGTCGTTCCTATAGCTAACTTTGTGCCGACGGTGTCTATCCCGACGACATTTTAACTTATAACCACTAATTTTTTGGGACAAAATCTATAGCGACGATGTGTCGTTGCTATAGATCAAAATGGTCTATAGCGACGACTTGTCATCCCCATAAGGTGTCATTTTTTCGTTGCTATAGACCCACTTTCTTGTAATGATATTGTTATTCAAGCATATTCAGATGCAGATTGGACTTGATGCCCAGATGATCAATGGTCTACTACTTGCTATTACGTATACTTGGGCCTAATCTTATAAGTTGATGTTCCAAGAAACAATGTACTATTTCTCAGTCTAGTATCAAGCCAGAATATCTTTCCCTAGCTCATACTAAGGTAAAGATTCGTTTGCGTTTCTTCTATCCTACAAAAGCTAAATATATAAATTTCTAACCCTACAAAAGCTAAATATATAAATTTCTAACCCTCTTAACATTATGGTGTGATAATATTAGGGCCACTTACTTGGCTAACAATCCAATATTTCATTAGCGTATAAATCACATTAATTTATTTACACTTTATAGATAACAAAATATTTCATCAGCAGACAAAGCACATCAGTGATAATATTGATGGAGGTAGTGGTTGCTATTGTTGGTGGTGGTGGTGTTGATGGTGGCGATGGTAGCTGATCGTGTATCGATATTCATGGATTAAAAGTGTTTGAATATGCAATTTACATTGATTTTATGATTGAAGTGAAGTTACATTGAGTTCGATTTTATGTGTAGAAAATTAGAGCTTAAGGAAGTTTATTTTAAGGTGAATAAAGCAATGGATGAAACCATGAGGAACAAATGCGCAATTACCAAAAGATGCAAAACGGGAAACCGGAACTAATTTGGGTGAAACATGAAGAGTATGGAAGAAGCGGGGTGGAAATCGGAGCTTGAGATGTGAAGAAATGTAAAAAACCGAAGGTTCAAGACCATGGTAACTTAAAATGAGTATAACTTGGGGTAGGAAAAGAGTTACGGGGCCCATGACCTATCAACGGAAAGCTTGTGAAACGTTACATGTGGAAATCAAAATTTTATAGGGGTCCGGTGTATGATACGCCGATCATGGGCGTATCATACGCCGCTCATCATAGGCGTATCATATGTTGGCATATGATGGGCGTATAAATTGGAGTATTTGGAAGAAATAACAGAATGATTGGCGTATGGAGGCTGATTTGGGCGTATGATACGCCCATGGTGGGCGTATGATATGTCGGTAGCCTAACAGCATCTGGATTTTATGGATTTCAAGTTTATTTAAGTCAAATCAACCTTAATTCGCTCTAGAACTTGTTGGAGACGAAAAGTGATGAACTTTAGGTGATTTTTGGTGTTCCAAGACTCCCCAAATTATCCACAAACAGTCTCCAATTCATGATCAAAGGCATAATAAAGATGATGTGTGGCTAGGTTCTCTTGATTGCTTTCAGGAGTACAATTCTTGTAAAGGGAGACAATTGGTATGTTTGATTAGGTTTCTGTAATGAATGTTGAATTATTGAATGAAACATTATATTTTGGTTGATTTAAACAATTTTCTTATAAATAAAGTTGTTTGCTTGATTATCAGTTTTCGGTTTCCTTGCATCGTGAGCACATTAAGAAAAGTGGACAAATTTGATATAGGTAAATTGGTAACATTGTGAATGAACGAATCTTAAAAGCTTGTTTCTTTGTTATCACTTTGATTAAAATTAAGATCTTTAAGAATTGTTTCTTACGTACCCTAATTTAGTAGTACCAATTATTGATCTTGCAGAATGGAAACCCGAAAGTGATTGTTTCTTATTATTTAATTAAATTTGTTTTAAAGTTTCTTGCTTTATGCAATTGTGTTCATTAATTCATTCAAAGTTCCAATTTTTAGTTCTAAAGTTTGAGCCTTTAAGTAAAAAAAGTAATATTTTACTATTTGTTAAACACTTTCTACATATTCCCTGAGGAGCTGACTTTACCTTCCCTTACACAATAAAGGTAGCTAAGACTGATATAATAACTTGTTTTTGATCCAGTCTCGACAACCAGATCAAAATGGCGCCGTTGGGGGCAATTAGTGCGTTGAGTGTTTAATTGTTTTTATTTCTTTTCTTAAATATTTATTAAAAAAACAAAAAAGATTTTATTTTTCTATTTTTCTTTTTATTTGTTTTCTTGATTAGTGTTGCATGAGGTATTTTTGTGTTTTCTTGTTTGTAGGTAACCATTACGTTAATGCATACAATATTTTCAGGAAGGACCTTGCCATTGCACTTTAATCAAGAAATCGAGAAGACTGCAAGAGAAAATCATGTATTTTAAAAAACCATCAAGGACTTCTCAAATTCGTGGTCAAACAAGATCGGAGGAAGGTACATCATCAGCAACAGCTCATCAGATTTTAAGTCGACTTTCAAGAACACCAGAAAGTAATCAATCAAGAGGGATAAATAATCCAGAAAACCTAGGAGGGCCACAACCTAATAACCTTTGCGAGACATCCCTTACCTGTGTTACCTCCACTTGATGATCCTCCACATCAAGCACCACCTGTGCAACCTCAACCTCAGGGGCCAATCCCTGTAGATCAAGGGGTGCAAAACCAACCACCTCCCATGAACTTCCAACCGATGCCAAATTTCTAGTTTTGTAATCTTAGTTTTCAGCATGACATGGAAGGGAGTCATCATAGCAATGAGGACCGGTTTTCAGTCGAAGGAAGTCTTCAGACTAATTATATGGATGAGTGGACTGAAGATCAAGTCGATATGGACGGACCAAACCAACATGAGTTTTAGGATTATAAGAACCAATCGGGCTATCAAAATTGTCAACCAAATCGGGATGAGGGTGGTTATGCCCAACGACCCATTGTTTACAATATGGGAGGTCAACCATTTAATGGCATACCGGGCTAATCCTGGAGCGCAACATTATGTACCAGCACATGGTGTGGATTGTCACACCCTCAAATTCCGGGTCTGGAATCTATCACGGAGGGGTGAGCAAACAGGATCGAACACAGTAGTTACACATGAGATGCAGTTATCTATATGATAAGTTTTAGATAACCATTTCATTAATAATCAGAGTATTAAATATTATACGCAGCGGAAATAAATATATATATTGTTTCTTAACAATACGTCTAATCATGTCTTATCAATAACCGATATGTATCTGGAGCTCTTATATGATCCTACGTGCATGTCCATAAGCTCCTAATAGATACCTGAGAATACATGTAAATCAAGTGTCAACACAGGGTTGGTGAGTTCATAAATACAACACAATGATAAATCGTCAATTATCATTCAAAGAAAAGTTTATTTCGTGAAGATACGGAACCCTTTTATAAGGTGAACCCGCTATCCCACATACTAACTAAGTACAAGCCCAACAAATCCTTCACATTGAATTTGTCCATGTCACTTAGTTTATTTGCATATGGATAGCCTGTCGGAACCCTTTTATAAGGTGAACTCATTATCCCACACACAAGCATCAAGCAAAGCACCATGATAGTTCATAAAACAAAAGGGCATGTTTCATCCCAAGAACAGTAAGTAATATCACAAATAAAGTTCCAGCTTAAAAGAGCATGCCTTATCCCAAAACCAAAGTAAAAAGGGAAACACGAGAACTCACAAAATAATCTGAAATTTAAATCACGACATGTATTCCAGCCCCAAAATTTAAATCATTAAAAGGGGGGACAATTACGAACTCACCTCAGTCCTTTGTGTTGTTGACAAGCTAGTAAATTCCTGCTAAGGAATTATAATTCACATAAGCAAATATTTACAAATCCATAACCTAAATAAGTTAGATCTTGAACCTGGTGTTCAATTGATCTATGGTTCGGTTTTCTGGGATTTGTTATAAACATTAAATTATTTAATTATTTTTGTTAATAATTAATGATTTATATAACATTTAATTAGTTTAATAATGATTTTAACATATCATTATATTCTAAATAAATTGTAGACGTCATTTAAACACGTAAGTTTATATTTAATTTTTGTAAGATTTTATAAATATTTAAATTTATAAAATCTAATTGTATTTATATTATCAGGATTAATCCATCAATAATATAATGTCCATTAATAATTTGATGATTATCATTAAAAATCCACTTTTATAAGGATTATAATTTATAACATATGTAATAATTATTTAAGTAAATGAATAAGGTTTTTAAAGAATTAAATTTCCACAATTATTATAATTTATCCATTAAAAATAATATGGTGTCCAATTAATGGATTAATACTTTAAATCATCATTTAAAGTCTATTTTTATAAAAATGGTTATTTATAATATTTTAAATATTATTTTATAAATTTTAATTAAGGTATTTTTAAATAAATAAATTACAGAAAATCACTTAAATGCTTTTAAAATAAAAGAAGTTTTTAAAATTATTTTTATAATTTTTGGTAATTTTTTATATTTTTAAAATGCTTAAAAAGGCATTTAAAAAATAATATTGGGGGCAGGGTTCGAACCCCTGACCTCCTGTTCACAATCACACCCACAAACCAGTACACCAAGGCACAAGGCCGCACAAGGAATCGGTTTTTAATTGTTTTAAACCCAAATTCCAGAAACCCAATTTCCACCAAGAACCCTAATTTGATCCGAATCAAATTGATCCTCGATTCGATGTTTATACCCAAATTGATGTTGGGGCTTTTGTTCCCCAATAAAAATCGAGTTGATTACCAAGTTTAATTACCTGCTGTGAAGTTCGATTGATGATGAACAGGTAAGTTGCAGGTCCGCGACCGAGATTAGATTAATTTGTGATGTGTTTGTGTTTTTAGCTCAAATGGAATTCGATGGACGGTTTTAAAGAGTCAGGCGATTGTCAGTGCATGTTTACTTTCGATTATTATTTAGATTAGTGCTCGATTTAGTGAGTGGGTCGGCCGACAATCGGGTTTAGTGGGTTAGGTAATAGATCGATCACATTATTCAAATTGGTGTGTGGGTTAGGTTCGAATCACCCACGAAAATGTGTCGGGAGAGTTTATTCGAGTTAAAATCAAGTAATTCGGTGTTTGGGGGTCGCCGGAGACCGTCGGGTTGTTAGCCGGAGGTGATCGACGGGAACAGTGGGCCGGGGGTTGGGTTTTAGAAAGTTACATATTTGGTCCCTCAACTATACTTGATTTATTTTCATGTGAAAACTTTATTTTAAAGTTTCCAATTTGGCAGGTTAGCCCCCTGGACTTCATTATTAATATTATTATTTCAAATTTAATAAATTTTGTAAATTATTATTAATAATAATATTTTCATTATTATTATTATTATCATTATTAACATTATTATTTTAAATAATAATATTATTATTATTATTATTGTCATTATTTTTATTATTATTAACATTATTATTAAATAATAATAAAAATACAAAAACTAATTTGTAAAATCACATAAACTTTATATTAAATCACGAAAAATTTTCGGGTTGTCACATCATCCCCCTGTTAGAGGAATTTTCGTCCCGAAAATTAACATGTACTCGCAACTTTTTTTTTTTTTTTGAACAAGTTAGAATACTTGCACATCATTTCGTCCTTTCATTCCCAAATGAACTCAGGACCACGTCGGGAGTTCCATCGAACTTTGACAACCGGAATCTTGCTCTGAATTTAAGAAAACTGGGTTTTTCGATTAAATTCAGCAAGACACGGGTACTAAGAAAACAAGTATCTAAGTTTAAGCATATAACTTCTTAATCTTAGTCAATCTCTAACTAAGGCAATTTACTTTGTGCAACTATTGTGTGTGGCTATAGGCTAGATGCAATTCCTAACTCACTATAACCAATGGCTCTGATACCAATCTATCACACCCTCAAATTCCGGGTCTGGAATCTATCACGGAGGGGTGAGCAAACAGGATCGAACACAGTAGTTACACATGAGATGCAGTTATCTATATGATAAGTTTTAGATAACCATTTCATTAATAATCAGAGTATTAAATATTATACGCAGCGGAAATAAATATATATATTGTTTCTTAACAATACGTCTAATCATGTCTTATCAATAACCGATATGTATCTGGAGCTCTTATATGATCCTACGTGCATGTCCATAAGCTCCTAATAGATACCTGAGAATACATGTAAATCAAGTGTCAACACAGGGTTGGTGAGTTCATAAATACAACACAATGATAAATCGTCAATTATCATTCAAAGAAAGGTTTATTTCGTGAAGATACGGAACCCTTTTATAAGGTGAACCCGCTATCCCACATACTTACTAAGTACAAGCCCAACAAATCCTTCACATTGAATTTGTCCATGTCACTTAGTTTATTTGCATATGGATAGCCTGTCAGAACCCTTTTATAGGTGAACTCATTATCCCACACACAAGCATCAAGCAAAGCACCATCATAGTTCATAAAACAAAAGGGCATGTTTCATCCCAAGAACAGTAAGTAATATCACAAATAAAAGTTCCAGCTTAAAAGAGCATGCCTTATCCCAAAACCAAAGTAAAAAGGGAAACACGAGAACTCACAAAATAATCTGAAATTTAAATCACGACATGTATTCCAGCCCCAAAATATTTAAATCATTAAAAAGGGGGGACAATTACGAACTCACCTCAGTCCTTTGTGTTGTTGACAAGCTAGTAAATTCCTGCTAAGCAATTATAATTCACATAAGCAAATATTTACAAATCCATAACCTAAATAAGTTAGATCTTGAACCTGGTGTTCAATTGATCTATGGTTCGGTTTTCTGGGATTTGTTATAAACATTAAATTATTTAATTATTTTTGTTAATAATTAATGATTATATAACATTTAATTAGTTTAATAATGATTTTAACATATCATTATATTCTAAATAAATTGTAGACGTCATTTAAACACGTAAGTTTATATTTAATTTTTGTAAGATTTTATAAATATTTAAATTTATAAAATCTAATTGTATTTATATTATCAGGATTAATCCATCAATAATATAATGTCCATTAATAATTTGATGATTATCATTAAAAATCCACTTTTATAAGGATTATAATTTATAACATATGTAATAATTATTTAAGTAAATGAATAAGGTTTTTAAAGAATTAAATTTCCACAATTATTATAATTTATCCATTAAAAATAATATGGTGTCCAATTAATGGATTAATACTTTAAATCATCATTTAAAGTCTATTTTATAAAAATAGTTATTTATAATATTTTAAATATTATTTTATAAATTTTATTTAAGGTATTTTTAAATAAATAAATTACAAAAAATCACTTAAATGCTTTTAAAATAAAAGAAGTTTTTAAAATTATTTTTATAATTTTTGGTAATTTTTGTATATTTTTAAAATGCTTAAAAAGGCATTTAAAAAATAATGTTGGGGGCAGGGTTCGAACCCCTGACCTCCTATTCACAATCACACCCACAAACCAGTACACCAAGGCACAAGGCCGCACAAGGAATCGGTTTTTAATTGTTTTAAACCCAAATTCCAGAAACCCAATTTCCACCAAGAACCCTAATTTGATCCGAATCAAATTGATCCTCGATTCGATGTTTATACCCAAATTGATGTTGGGGCTTTTGTTCCCCAATAAAAATCGAGTTGATTACCAAGTTTAATTACCTGCTATGAAGTTCGATTGATGATGAACAGGTAAGCTGCAGGTCCGCGACCGAGATTAGATTAATTTGTGATGTGTTTGTGTTTTTAGCTCAAATGGAATTCGATGGACGGTTTTAAAGTGTCAGGCGATTGTCAGTGCATGTTTACTTTCGATTATTATTTAGATTAGTGCTCGGTTTAGTGAGTGGGTCGGCCGACAATCGGGTTTAGTGGGTTAGGTAATAGATCGATCACATTATTCAAATTGGTGTGTGGGTTAGGTTCGAATCACCCACGAAAATGTGTCGGGAGAGTTTATTCGAGTTAAAATCAAGTAATTCGGATGTTTGGGGGTCGCCGGAGACCGCCGGGTTGTTAGCCGGAGGTGATCGACGGGAACAGTGGGCCGGGGGGTTGGGTTTTAGAAAGTTACATATTTGGTCCCTCAACTATACTTGATTTATTATTTCATGTGAAAACTTTATTTTAAAGTTTCCAATTTGGCAGGTTAGCCCCTGGACTTCATTATTAATATTATTATTTCAAATTTAATAAATTTTGTAAATTATTATTAATAATAATATTTTCATTATTATTATTATTATCATTATTAACATTATTATTTTTAAATAATAATAATATTATTATTATTATTGTCATTATTTTTATTATTATTAACATTATTATTAAATAATAATAAAAATACAAAAACTAATTTGTAAAATCACATAAACTTTATATTAAATCACGAAAAATTTTCGGGTTGTCACATCATCCCCCTGTTAGAGGAATTTTCGTCCCGAAAATTAAGATGTACTCGCAACATTTTTTTTTGAACAAGTTAGAATACTTGCACATCATTTCGTCCTTTCATTCCCAAATGAACTCAGGACCACGTCGGAGTTCCATCGAACTTTGACAACCGGAATCTTGCTCTGAATTTAAGAAAACTGGGTTTTTCGATTAAATTCAGCAAGACACGGGTACTAAGGAAACAAGTATCTAAGTTTAAGCATATAACTTCTTAATCTTAGTCAATCTCTAACTAAGGCAATTTACTTTGTGCAACTATTGTGTGTGGCTATAGGCTAGATGCAATTCCTAACTCACTATAACCAATGGCTCTGATACCAATCTATCACACCCTCAAATTCCGGGTCTGGAATCTATCACGGGGGGTGAGCAAACAGGATCGAACACAGTAGTTACACATGAGATGCAGTTATCTATATGATAAGTTTTAGATAACCATTTCATTAATAATCAGAGTATTAAATATTATACGCAGCGGAAATAAATATATATATTGTTTCTTAACAATACGTCTAATCATGTCTTATCAATAACCGATATGTATCTGGAGCTCTTATATGATCCTACATGCATGTCCATAAGCTCCTAATAGATACCTGAGAATACATGTAAATCAAGTGTCAACACAGGGTTGGTGAGTTCATAAATACAACACAATGATAAATCGTCAATTATCATTCAAAGAAAGGTTTATTTCGTGAAGTAACGGAACCCTTTTATAAGGTGAACCCGCTATCCCACATACTTACTAAGTACAAGCCCAACAAATCCTTCACATTGAATTTGTCCATGTCACTTAGTTTATTTGCATATGGATAGCCTGTCGGAACCCTTTTATAAGGTGAACTCATTATCCCACACACAAGCATCAAGCAAAGCACCATCATAGTTCATAAAACAAAAGGGCATGTTTCATCCCAAGAACAGTATGTAATATCACAAATAAAAGTTCCAGCTTAAAAGAGCATGCCTTATCCCAAAACCAAAGTAAAAAGGGAAACACGAGAACTCACAAATAATCTGAAATTTAAATCACGACATGTATTCCAGCCCCAAAATATTTAAATCATTAAAAAGGGGGGACAATTACGAACTCACCTCAGTCCTTTGTGTTGTTGACAATCTAGTAAATTCCTGCTAAGGAATTATAATTCACATAAGCAAATATTTACAAATCCATAACCTAAATAAGTTAGATCTTGAACTGGTGTTCAATTGATCTATGGTTCGGTTTTCTGGGATTTGTTATAAACATTAAATTATTTAATTATTTTTGTTAATAATTAATGATTTATATAACATTTAATTAGTTTAATAATGATTTTAAACATATCATTATATTCTAAATAAATTGTAGACGTCATTTAAACACGTAAGTTTATATTTAATTTTTGTAAGATTTTATAAATATTTAAATTTATAAAATCTAATTGTATTTATATTATCAGGATTAATCCATCAATAATATAATTTCCATTAATAATTTGATGATTATCATTAAAAATCCACTTTTATAAGGATTATAATTTATAACATATGTAATAATTATTTAAGTAAATGAATAAGGTTTTTAAAGAATTAAATTTCCACAATTATTATAATTTATCCATTAAAAATAATATGGTGTCCAATTAATGGATTAATACTTTAAATCATCATTTAAAGTCTATTTTTATAAAAATGGTTATTTATAATATTTTTAAATATTATTTTATAAATTTTATTTAAGGTATTTTTAAATAAATAAATTATAGAAAATCACTTAAATGCTTTAAAATAAAAGAAGTTTTTAAAATTATTTTTATAATTTTTGGTAATTTTTGTATATTTTTAAAATGCTTAAAAAGGCATTTAAAAAATAATGTTGGGGACAGGGTTCGAACCCCTGACATCCTGTTCACAATCACACCCACAAACCAGTACACCAAGGCACAAGGCCGCACAAGGAATCGGTTTTTAATTGTTTTAAACCCAAATTCCAGAAACCCAATTTCCACCAAGAACCCTAATTTGATCCGAATCAAATTGATCCTCGATTCGATGTTTATACCCAAATTGATGTTGGGGCTTTTGTTCCCCAATAAAAATCGAGTTGATTACCAAGTTTAATTACCTGCTGTGAAGTTCGATTGATGATGAACAGGTAAGCTGCAGGTCCGCGACCGAGATTAGATTAATTTGTGATGTGTTTGTGTTTTTAGCTCAAATGGATTCGATGGACGGTTTTAAAGGGTCAGGCGATTGTCAGTGCATGTTTACTTTCGATTATTATTTAGATTAGTGCTCGATTTAGTGAGTGGGTCGGCCGACAATCGGGTTTAGTGGGTTAGGTAATAGATCGATCACATTATTCAAATTGGTGTGTGGGTTAGGTTCGAATCACCCACGAAAATGTGTCGGGAGAGTTTATTCGAGTTAAAATCAAGTAATTCGGATGTTTGGGGGTCGCCGGAGACCGCCGGGTTGTTAGCCGGAGGTGATCGACGGGAACAGTGAGCCGGGGGGTTGGGTTTTAGAAAGTTACATATTTGGTCCCTCAACTATACTTGATTTATTATTTCATGTGAAAACTTTATTTTAAAGTTTCCAATTTGGCAGGTTAGCCCCCTGGACTTCATTATTAATATTATTATTTCAAATTTAATAAATTTTGTAAATTATTATTAATAATAATATTTTCATTATTATTATTATTATCATTATTAACATTATTATTTTTAAATAATAATAATAATATTATTATTATTGTCATTATTTTATTATTATTAACATTATTATTAAATAATAATAAAAATACAAAAACTAATTTGTAAAATCACATAAACTTTATATTAAATCACGAAAAATTTTCGGGTTGTCACATGGATAGTCACTTTCATCCCGCCATTACTATCAATTCGTCTCCTATAGTTTCACCAACACAAAGGGGTCGAGCTTTTGAAGTCCGACCATAATGTTTGGAAATTCTCCCTTACTTCCATGGTATGACAACTGAAGAACCGTATTTGCATATATTTGAATTTAAGGCATCATGTAGCACCATTGGTGGCCAAGGCTTCTCACCAGATGAAGTTAAGTTGGTCCTATTCCAATTCACCCTTAAAGATAAGGCCATCCAATGGTTCCTATCTCTACCATCGGCAAGTATTACATATGGGTACAAGTGTAACAACAATTATTGGATGAATACTATACTTCTCAAAGGACAAGTATTGCAAGGCAAGCCATTCGACTATTTACACAATAATCAGGTGAACAGTTCCATGAAGCTTTTCATTTATCCAAAGAGATGCTAAGAACTTGTCCACATCATGGCATAGCTAAGTGGGAGTTGATTTCAGCATTCTATGATGAGCTATCGCTGGAGGATGCTAGATATGTAAATTCCACAAGTGCAGGAACATTCACCTTAAACCATGAGGATGATGATTGGGATATTCTTAGAAGGATGAGTGTAATCTCCAAGAAGCGTGCATAATTAAGCCGGTGCAAACATAAAGATGGTGAATGATCATGTGGCCATTGATAGAATTACGGTTCTAGAACAAGAAATTGCAAGCCTAAAATTGGAAAGAGTGGTGTGGTGAACATATCTAATGAGTATGAAGTGTGTGACATGTGCAATGACCTCGGCCATACAACGGTCACATGCTACTTGAATTTGGGAAAGAGTGAAAGTGTACATCAATTACAAGGCCAAGAAAAAAGGAAGACATATGATATGAATTCTAACACGTATCATCCTGGTCTTAGAAATCATCCAAGTCTTAGATATGGTAACAATACTAACTAATTAAACCTTTCTTTTCAGGTACCAAATCAAGAAAGCAACCAATATCAAGGTCAACAACAAGAATTCAATCAAGGTGGTTATCAAAGGAACAGCTATAATTTCAAAGAAACTACCAACAAGGTGATCAATATAATCAAAGGAATCAACAACATCAACAAGGTGCTTCTACTAATAATGGAAATGACAATGCAATTTTGTCAGTAATTCGAGATCTTGCAAAGGAGATGAAAGAATTTCAGCAATTTAGAAAGGTGCAAGAAAAGACCAATGAGACCATTACTAAGCAACTTGGACAATTAGCTGAACACTTGTCCGAATGAGAACTGTGGAAGCTTCCAAGTGATACAACAAAGAACCCTCAATAACAAGCTTCAACTTCAAAGAATTTGCATATCAATTTGGTTAGTAACGTTCCTAAATATGAATGTATTGATTATGATTTAACCAATCTTTCTCAAGTAGTTAAAGGTAATGACAAGGAAGTTGATGAAGTGGAAGGAAGTGACTTAGGAGAACCATTATTCCCATTCAAGTTAAGAAATTGAAAATCAAGCGGGCACTTTTGGATTATGGAGCCGGTGTGAGGATCCTTTCGGGAAGCTTGTATGACCAATATGACTTTGGCCCATTACATGAAACTAACAAAATAGGGTGCTTGCTGATTCAACATGAAAACAACCCCGGGAATAGTTAAGGATGTGATAATCAAATTAGGAGAGTTCTACTACCAGGTGGATTTTATGGTGCTTGGTTATGCACCTGTAAAATACGAATGAGCAACCAAAGGTAATTTTAGGTCGATCATTCTTAGCAACAACCAAACGCAAATCAATTGCTGAGATGAAATAATCAACATGACATTTGAAAACCGTAAGTTGTTCTTTAATATGGTTTCAAAATCAATTAGTATGTGGTTAATAATGATTGTTCTATAATAAATGCTATTAACAGGGGTGCTCTTCCTTACATCTCACATGAAAGCAAGGACATCACCAAGGAAAATGCTTTAGATCCTTATAGGTCTAAGCTAAAAAATATGGAAAGGAAAAGTGTGTGAAGGGTCAGCCACTAAGGAGGGAAATCTGAGACGAAAGGTTAAGATGAGTAAACCACTGGATGAGGAGAATGCAAGGGTCAAAACAGAGATGTTTGACGAATATGAGAGCAAACAAGAGAATCAATCAAGCAAGGAAAAGCAGTTCTTTAAAGAGAAAATTGGATAAAAGTACTCAATACGACCACCATAAGTGGTCTCAGGTAAGGTCTGGCTGAATACCTAAACTTTACGCTTGCGGGAGGCAACCTGAGAAATTTATGGTTGTGTTCAATATAAACCCTCACGAGGCTATAATTCATCCACTCGGGCCTACGAGGGGTTTAAAAGACTTGTTGCACACGATAAATGCAACCGTGATTCCTACAAAAGTGAGTTAAAATTCTTTTTTTTGTTATTTCCTTGGTTTATTTTTTAGATGTTAAATGTTTAGTCAGTTTTTACTATGGCACAAATCAAGTGTTGTAAGGCCCTCCTTCCCAGGGGGACCTCACAGTTGGTCATTCACAGCAAAACATAGATTTAAAGCAATCATCTACTCTTATATGTATAAATAACTATCGCAGCGGAAAATACGGTAATTTCAATTCATTAAAATTAAATATATAAACATTGTCTTTAAACATCAAAACTATTCAAAAGTCCTCTTAAGTTCTTCTTTATCAGGGATGCCAGACTTTAAGTGCCAAGAAGCTTCAGTCCCATGCCTCTATTCCGCACCTCTAACTCTTACCTGTCAACTGATATGCATACAAAAGTCAGCTTCGCTGAGTGAATTCTAGGTTTACTTTGCTAAATAACTTTCGTAAGAGATATTAGCTTTATCAGTTGAAAACAGTTCCGTCTATCAAGCATCAATACATACAGGCTATCACTTTATCGATACTTTATCATTGCTTTTCATTTCTCGTTATTTATTACTCTTCTTTATCCGTCAATTCTCTGTCACTATCGGTGTCTAGGCTCGCCTAGGACTTTACCGACACGCCAATTAAGGGCTTACAGTCGTACTCGATCGGGCCATTATTGTCATGCCTATTCAGGGCTTACAGACCTGCCTGTTCGAGCATTACTTTATCCGGGTGAAGGCACAACAAATGCAACCCTCCTTTAGCCATTGCTTGCAAGTCTTTACTTTATCCCTTGCCTGCAGAACTTTACTTGCAAGACTTTACTTTATCCAGGTACATGTTATGGGCCCAATAACTTTTCTTTACGTTTCACTTTCATGTTTAAGTTATACATAATATAACACTCACATTACAAGGCAATTCATTTCTACTAGATCATATCACAATGAGGGAAACACACTATCAAATCATTATAAAACCCCATTTCCCATATAATATAGTATGTAAAACTTTACTTTAAAGGAACTGATCATAAAAAGTATGTATCTTAGTACGCATACCGCCCCAAACATTTAAAGCATGTATAAAATAGGGGATCAAGAACTCACCTGAACTTGTCCAATAGCTTAGATTCTAAGTCACTTAAGCTATAGCCTGAATACTCTAGCTGCACGAAGTTAATATGCAAAAACATCATTTTATTCATAGTTTCGCCCATAGTTTCGCTATAGCGAAACTGCAGTTTCGCTGCCAGTTTCGCTGGGCAGCACTTCTGCTAGTTTCGCTAGGCAGATTCGCTGCCTTGAGCGCCCAACTTTCGTTGGAATTCCCTAGTCTCGCAAAGTCTATAGGTCAGTCTAGGTCTTAGCAAGATTACCGGCGAAACTATAGTTTCGCCGTAGCGAAACTGTAGTTTCGCTGGAACTTCTCCTAGTCTCGCTGAACTAATGTGCAGTTTCGCTGGTTAAATGCTTAAATTCACTGGATCGGGGCCCAGTTTCGCTGGATGAACAGAAACTCAGATCCAGCCCATTTTTAACCCAAAATCTTAACTTTTACGTCCAAATCCTTAGTTTACCTTCCATGAAACCAAATCTAAGCTTTTACACGTTTTCATACGTAAAAATTCGCCTTTATGTGTTTCTTTAAACTTTTCAAAACCCCAAACCCTAGAATCCGGGTTTGATCTACAGAAGGCCTTAGAGGCCGATTCTTACCTTGTTTTGTTGCTCTTTCCTTGTGTTTTGATGCTCCAATCCACCAGAACTTCAATCTTTCAATCCTTCAAGCTCCAAATCTTGAATTTCTTCACTTTCTCTCTCTACATTCTCTCTCTACGAATTTGGTGGCTAGGCTTGTAATGTGATGGATTGGCACTGATTATGCATGTTTAAGGGCTGATTAGGGCGCTTAAACCCACCAAGCCTAGCCCATTAAGGCTAATTTGATCCATAGCCCACTAATTTACCCCTTTATTTCTTAAATTAACCCTTAAAAGCCCGTTATTATTAAATGGCTTGTTTCGGGAAATTTCGGGGCGTTACAAGTCTCCCCCCTTATTTAGGTTTCGTCCTCGAAACCTGACTCGTCATTAAACAGACCGGGGTATTGGCGTCTCATTTCCTCCTCGGATTCCCAGGTGGCATCCGACCCTTTTCGGTGTTTCCATTGCACCTTGACTTGGTTGACTACTTTATTTCTCAATTGTTTCTCCTTCCGATCTAGTATAGCCACTGGTTGTTCTACATAGTTCAGCTTCTCGTCAACCTCGATGTCATCTAGAGGTACGACTGCCTCATTTGGTGCTAAACATTTTCTTAAGTGCGACACATGAAAGGTAGGGTGAATCCCACTTAATTCTTCTGGAAGGTCTAGCCTGTAAGCTACATCCCCAACTCGTGCTAGTACCTCGAATAGTCCGATGAACCTGGGACTCAGTTTCCCCCTCTTCCTAAATCGGATGATTCCCTTCCATGATGACACTTTCAGCATTACCCTGTCGCCCACGCTGAACTCTATTGGTCTCCTTCTTCTGTCAGCGTATGACTTTTGTCTATCCTTGGCAGCCTTCATATACGCCTTGATTTTCTCCAACTTTTCCGTGGTGGCTTCCACGACTTCCAAGCTTCCTAGTTCCTTCTGACCGACATCACCCCAACAAATAGGAGTTCTGCACCGTCGACCGTACAATAACTCATATAGGGGCATCTTAATACTGGCGTGGTAGCTGTTGTAATAGGAGAACTCTGCTAGTGGCAAGTGATCATCCCAGTTACCGCCAAATTCGATAACGCATGCCCGAAGCATATCTTCCAGGGTCTGGATCGTTCTCTCCGATTGCCCATCGGTCTGCGGGTGGTATGCGGTACTAACATGCAACCTCGCACCCATCTCTTCATTGAACTTTTTCCAAAACTTGGAGGTGAACCGCGTATCCCTATCTGAAACAATCGATACGGGCATACCATGTCGCGCCACAATTTCTCGGATAAATAGTTCAGCAAGTTTTTCTGAACTAATTGCTTCCTTGATTGGCAGGAAATGCGCACTTTAGTCAGTCTATCAACGACCACCCATATCGCGTCACGGCCTTTTGTCGTGCGGGGTAGTTTGGTGATGAAGTCCATGGTAACATGTTCCCACTTCCGCTCTGGCACTTCTAACGGCTGAACATAACCATAAGGTCTTTGGTGCTCAGCCTTCACCTGTAGGCATGTGAGACATTTATTTACATACGCAACCACATCTCTCTTCATCCCAGGCCACCAATAATCTTTCTTCAAATCGTGGTACATCTTATTTGCGCCTGGGTGTATTGAGTAGCGGGTCTTGTGCGCTTCATCCATAATCTTTTCCCGTAGTCACCATGCTTCGGAACCCATATCCTGCCATGGAAGGTATTAACCTAAGGTGTTCTCTACAATTCATCCGCTTTTCCCACCATCCTTTCCTTATTGATTTGCTGCTCTTTAAAGCGTCCATTTGAGCTTTTCTTATCATCCTCATAACATCTGGGGTCACTACTAGTTGGCACGCCTTCACCCGGTTCGGTTCATATCCTTCCCTTCGGCTCAGTGCATCGGCTACCACGTTCGCCTTACCCGGGTGATAATGGATTTCACAGTCGTAATCCTTTATTAACTCCAACCACCTCCTCTGTCCCATATTTAGGTCCTTCTGCGCAAAGAAATATTTCAGACTTTTGTGTCGTAAATATGGCGCACTTGTTCCATACAAATAGTGTGTCCAGATCTTCAATGCGAACACTACTGCGGCAAGTTCCAAATCATGAACTGGGTAATCAACCTCCGTGTCCTTTAGCTGTCTGGATGCGTATGCTATAACCTTTCCCCTTTGCATCAACACACAGCCTAACCCGCAGTAAGAAGCATCGAAGTATACCGCTAGGTCTTCATCTCCCTCCGGTAGGGTTAGTATAGGAGCTTTGGTCAGTCTATCCTTCAATTCCAGAAACGCATCTTCCTGTTCTTTCCCCCAGTCGAATACCACGTTCTTCCTCATTAACCTTGTTAATGGGGAAGCTATCTTTGAGAAATCCTTGATGAACCTTCTATAATAGCCAGCCAATCCCAAGAAACTACGGATTTCGGATGGCGTCCTCGGGGAATTCCATTGCGTAACTGCTTCAACTTTCGCTGGATCAACCATTACCCCCTCGGAATTTATAACGTGCCCTAAAAACTGTACCTCCCGTAGCCAGAAGGCACATTTAGAGAACTTCACATACAGTTTCTCCCTTCGTAAAGTTTCTAACACCTCCTTGATATGACAAGCGTGATCTCCTTCGTTCTTTGAGTATATCAGGATATCGTCAATGAACACTATCACCGATCTGTCCAGCATCGGGCGGCACACGCGGTTCATCAAGTCCATGAATGCCGCAGGAGCATTGGTTAGCCCGAAAGACATAACCAGAAACTCGTAGTGGCCGTAGTGCGTTCGGAAGGCCGTCTTTGGGATATCTTGCTCCCTTACCTTCAGTTGGTGATATCCGGATCGGAGATCTATTCGGGAGAACCAACTTGCCCCTTGCAACTGATCAAACAGATCATCTATCCGGGGTAGAGGGTACCGATTCTTCGCGGTCAGCTTATTCAACTCCCTGTAATCTATACACATCCTCATGCTGCCATCCTTCTTCTTCACAAACAGCACGGAGCGCCCCATGGAGAAAGGCTGGGCCTAATGAATCCCTTGTCAAGGAGTTCCTGCAGTTGTGACATGAGCTCCTTCATCTCGGACGGAGCTAGGCGGTAGGGTGCTTTGGCAATGGGTTGGGCTCCTGACAGTAAGTCAATCTGAAACTCTCTCTCTATCTGGTGGTACTCCGGGCAGATCCTCCGGAATACGTCAGGAAAGTCCCTCACCACTGGTACATCGGGCAACTCTTTCGCTTTATCTTTAACATCCTCGCATATGCTAGACAAGCTCCACCCTCGCCTCATACATTTCTCCGCCTTGATCATAGAAATGATCCTTGGAACCTTACAATCGTTATCACCGTAGATCGTAACCGAACTACCATCTGGAGCCGTTAATCGGATCATCTTCTGTTGGCATACTATGTTAGCATCGTGGGCCGCTAGCCAATCCATCCCTAGTACGACATCGAAACCTCCTAAGGGCATAACAAACAATCGTGCGGGAAAGTAATGGCCTCCTAGTTTAGTGTGGCAATCCTCTATCATCCTGACTATTCTAATGGACTTACCATCGGCTGTTTCTACTTCGAAGGCATCATCTATTTCCTTAGTTTGGACATCTAGTGTAGCACAGAAGGATACAGATACGAAACTCT
The DNA here is from genome assembly GCA_024085815.1 of Flaveria linearis. Taxonomy (NCBI): domain Eukaryota; kingdom Viridiplantae; phylum Streptophyta; class Magnoliopsida; order Asterales; family Asteraceae; genus Flaveria; species Flaveria linearis. The sequence goes on from CM044003.1 coordinate 85,423,442, forward strand.
TACTGGTACCACTATCAAATAATATGGAGTCACAAACATCATTGACAAGGAACGTACCTGACACTATGTCCGGGTCCTTACTTGCTTCCTTCTTGTTCATGGTGAAAGCCCTTGCCTTGACCTTGGGCTTTCCATCATCCCCCTTTTCATCACCCCTGCTCGTGCTCAGCTTCCCGGCTTGGCTTCTTGCAATCCCTGCTGTAGTTCCCCGACTCATGGCAGTTAAAGCACTCGTTTACTTCCGGGCACTCCCTAGCCATGTGACCCATTTTCTCACACCAGTAGCACCCATGGCTACCCAATCGGCACTCTCCGGGATGCCTCCTCCCACACTTCCCACAGTTCTTAACTTCCTCGACCCCCTTCACAACCATCTGTTTTGCATCCACCCTTGCTTTCTTGTTCCCCGGTTGGTGGCCACCACTTCCATATCTCTTCCCATTGTTATTCCAAGCCTTCTTCGTCTCACCCACTATCACCGGCCTGCGATGATCGTACAACCTTCCACTGAGGTCCACCGCTGATCTAAAAGTACCAGGACGGGCCGTGACCACGTCCCTACGAATGTCCAGAGGCAACCCTTGTATGTACCTCTTGATTCTCTTGGATTCGGGAGTCACCAAGTCAGGCACCAGACGTGCCACTTCATTGAATTTTGTATTGTACTCCTGGTGAGTCATATTTCCAGCCTCCAAACTCATGAACTCTTGCTCAATCTTGTCAAGCTCTCTTTCCGGGCAGTACTCCTCTATCACCAACCTCTTCATCTCCGACCACTTCATCCTCTCAATGGCCTCCTCTCCGTAAGACTCAACAATCTTATCCCACCAACACAATGCTGGATCCAAAAGGGAATGGGAAGCAAACTTCACCTTTTGGTTTTCACGGCACTCACTGATCTTCATTACGGCCTCCATTTCCCTGATCCAACGCTGGACAGTGGCAGCGTTACCAGTACCAATCAAATGTTGGGGGCCTACACCTCTGAAAATCCCCGTAGCTGCACCCCTTCGCCCTCTCTTCCACCTCGGGACCGTCATGGTTACCTAGACGATCTTCCTCGTTGCTCATCTCCTCAGTCTTGACCGCTCCCTTCTTATCAACCTTCTCTGAAGCCGCACTCTTTTTACTGTCGCCCTTAACCTGCTCCACAAATTCCCCGAGCAGAGCGGCCATCACTCCAGAGAGGACTTGATGCACCTCTTGGGCAATAGCTTCCTTCACTATCTCCTTCAGTTTTGCCTGGTCAGAAGTGAGCCCCTCGCCTTCCATTTCTAACTCAACCTCCTCCTCTTTAACTGCTCCTCGACCGGCTTTCTGGTTGACATTTTCGTTGGCTTCACAGTTGCACCTGCAGTTTCCTTTGCCTTAGTCGGGGGCCTTCCCCTAGTGCTTCTTCGGGTGACCATGGTTGGAACTTCTTTCTTTGGTGCCATTCTTCCTACTTCCTATAAGATTCCGAATGTTAATATGGTCTTTCAAGGCAAGTTCAGTTCACGACAAGTTTTGTAAATTTTTAATAACAGTGGCCAGTTGTGATTAACTACTTACAGAACTTCTCGTGCCATAAACTTTCCTATCCTGAACCACACCAACACCAGAACCTACTATACCTAGTCTATGCACGTATAAGTCACATAAATTCAGATAGGCATCACAGATAACATTATCCTACTCTACCTCGGCTCTAACTTAAATAAGAGGGCACTATCCACTAGAATAATACCTATAGCATATTTTGTTACCTCTTGGCATGGGGCTTCTTGGACTGGCATCCTTGACACTTGGTCCCATTATCTGTTTAAGTTTAGGTTTATAAAATAATTTTCCCAAATCTCTTAAATATTGGCTCTAATACCAACTTGTAAGGCCCTCCTTCCCAGGGGGACCTCACAGTTGGTCATTCACAGCAAAACATAGATTTAAAGCAATCATCTACTATATGTTATATAACTATCGCAACGGAAAATACGGTAATTTCAATTCATTAAAATTAAATAATAAACATTGTCTTTACACATCAAAACTATTCAAAAGTCCTCTTAAGTTCTTCTTTATCAGGGATGCCAGTCTTTAAGTGCCAAGAAGCTTCAGTCCCATGCCTCTATTCCGCACCTCTAACTCTTACCTGTCAACTGATATGCATACAAAAGTCAGCTTCGCTGAGTGAATTCTAGGTTTACTTTGCTAAATAACTTTCGTAAGAGATATTAGCTTTATCAGTTGAAAACAGTTCTCGTCTATCAAGCATCAATACATACAGGCTATCACTTTATCGATACTTTATCATTGCTTTTCATTTCTCGTTATTTATTACTCTTCTTTATCCGTCAATTCTCTATCACTATCGGTGCCTAGGCTCGCCTAGGACTTTACCGACACGCCAATTAAGGGCTTACAGTCGTACTCGATCGGGCCATTATTGTCATGCCAATTCAGGGCTTACAGACCTGCCTGTTCGAGCATTACTTTATCCGGGTGAGGGCACAACAAATGCAACCCTCCTTTAGCCATTGCTTGCAAGTCTTTACTTTATCCCTTGCCTGCAGGACTTTACTTGCAAGACTTTACTTTATCCAGGTACACGTTATGGGCCCAATAACTTTTCTTTACGTTTCACTTTCATGTTTAAGTTATACATAATATAACACATCACATTACAAGGCAATTCATTTCTTCTAGATCATATCACAATGAGGGAAACACACTATCAAATCATTATAAAACCCCATTTCCCATATAATATAGTATGCAAAACTTTACTTTAAAGGAACTGATCATAAAAAGTATGTATCTTAGTATGCATACCGCCCAAAACATTTAAAACATGTATAAAATAGGGGATCTAGAACTCACCTGAACTTGTCCAATAGCTTAGATTCTAAGTCACTTAAGCTATAGCCTGAATACTCTAGCTGCACGAAAGTTAATATGCAAAAACATCATTTTCTTCATAGTTTCGCCCATAGTTTCACTACAGCGAAATTGTAGTTTCGCTGCCAGTTTCGCTGGGCAGTACTTCTGCTAGTTTCGCTAGGCAGATTCGCTGCCTTGAGCGCCCAACTTTCGTTGGAATTCCCTAGTCTCTCAAAGTCTATAGGTCATTCTGGGTCTTAGCGAGATTACCGGTGAAACTATAGTTTCGCCGTAGCGAAACTGTAGTTTCGCTGGAACTTCTCCTAGTCTCGCTAAACTAATTTGCAGTTTCGCTGGTTAAATGCTTAAATTCGCTGGATCGGGGCCCAGTTTCGCTGGATGAACAGAAACTCAGATCCAGCCCATTTTTAACCCAAAATCTTAACTTTTTACGTCCAAATCCTTAGTTTACCTTCCATGAAACCAAATCTAAGTTTTTTACACGTTTTCATACGTAAAAATTCGACCTTTATGTGTTTCTTTAAACTTTTCAAAACCCCAAAACCCTAGAATCCGGTTTGATCTACAGAAGGCCTTAGAGGCCGATTCTTAGCTCGTTTTGTTGCTCTTTCCTTGTGTTTTGATGCTCCAATCCACCAGAACTTCAATCTTTCAATCCTTCAAGCTCCAAATCTTGAATTTCTTCACTTTCTCTCTCTACTTTCTCTCTCTACGAATTTGGTGGCTAGGGTTGTAATGTGATGGAATGGCACTGATTATGCATGTTTAAGGGCTGATTAGGGCCCTTAAACCCACCAAGCCTAGCCCATTAAGGCTAATTTGATCCATAGCCCACTAATTTACCCTTTTATTTCTTAAATTAACCCTTAAAAGCCCGTTATTATTAAATGGCTTGTTTCGGGAAATTTCGGGGCGTTACAAGTGTGGGGAAGCATTGGGACATCCCAGGTATGTTTTAACCTCACTTAGGTTCACTGGAATGAAGCATGGTTAAATAGGGATGGATGGATTGGATTTTTTCAGTGGATGCCATGAGTATTATCGCACATTCAGGAACATTAGCAACGGCAGTGGTGGCATTGAAGGTGGTGGTGGTGGTGGTTGGTGGTGCTGGTGGTGGGTGGTGTTGGTAGTGTTGTTGGTGGTGGGCAATGCTGGTGGTGTTGATCGTGGCAATGGTGGTAGTTGGAGGTTATGGTGTTTGTGGTTGGTTTGCTAGTAGTGCGATGGTGGTTGGTGGCGCTGGTGCCGGTGGTGTTGATGGTGGTGCGGTGGTGATTGGTAGTTGTGGTGGTGGTAGGTCGGGTCATGAGTGGAAACATTTGTCGGTGATTGTTCAATACATGATTCGGGTCATAAATTTAAATAAAAGCATTCCATTCCTTGAAGGAATGAAAAAAACCACCTACCCTAACAAATATAATCAATAAAATAAAATAACACAATAATGGTTCATTTCATTACTATGTGGTTAACAATTTTTTTTTTATTCTATCAGAATGACTATTAAATTCGATCTTATGTTCATGCATATCAAACACTACCTAATAATAATATAATACCGTTCCTAAAATTAGTATAAATTCTAATAATAATAATAACAATAATAACAAACAATAAAAATAATAACAAATACAATAACAACTACTAGTACAAAAGTAATATTATTATTTACATTTAAAATCATTTAAATTATTATTTGTATTCAAACAATAGTAGTAAACATGATAATGATAGTAGTATTGCATTTAAAATCATTTAAATTGTTCCTTGTATAATAATAAGGGTTATTGGATTTTAAGAATATCAAGTTTTATTCATGGTTGATATTAATCCCAATTATTATCTCCAATAAACATTTACTAACTAAGAGTTAACCCCTGTTAGTTTTTTCTATGAAATGGACCTAACTTTGAGACATTTTTAACTCCTCCACCACCCAGCCTCCATCAGGCTTGTTGGTGTCTAGCCTCCATCGTCACTTGAATCTACCTCTAATGAGTTAAGTGGTTCATATCAGGAAGTTGAAATTAACGGGTTTTAGGGTGCGGAAGTTTCAGATTGACGGACCATATTATTGATTTCGACTTCCTGCTTAAAGTTTTGGCCATATAAACAGTCCACATCGTCAAAAAAACCAACGGTTTAACTCTCAGTTAGTAAATGATCGTTGAAGGAAAATAAACTCAAAGTTGGAGAGTCAGTAAATATTTCCTAAGTTTGGATTAATTCCGGCTAATAAATAAAAGTTTGGATTAATAACATCCAATAACCCAAATAATAATACTACTAACATGATAATAATAGGAGTAGTTATAAAAGTAATACAAATAACATATAAATGGTTTTAAATGAAAACGATAATTATATTTTATAATTTCTACCAGTGTGCTTTATGTAATGTTTATTATCGTTAAATTATTTCAAAATTTAATAATAATTAGAGGTGGTCAACCGCGCGTTGCGCGGTTTTTGCAGGTAGACACAAATCCATTAGAAAAGGAAGCGGTTAGTCATGGACAAAAAGAAGTATTATAGTTGTTAGGCTGTAGATACATAGGGTATTGTAGGTTTGTTATTGTTAGATACCCTGTTGATAGCAAGGCATTACAAAATAGGTGAGTTCTTCTGTTTGTAGATACAAAAGTAGCAGTGAAAGTCACAAAAGGTCGTTGGCTTGCACATGAACGGATCAGTTCCCTGATCTATGTTATTGTCTTCATTTTCTTGGAGGAGCTGGATTCGCTTTCTGTGCATTTAAAATTGATTAGTTTAGCAGAACAGTAATGATAATAGACATATCATCTTTTGTTGACCTGTGAATACCTGGTGTATCAAAGTTTAGCCTCCTGCTTGTTGTTGGCTGTGGTGGTGTTGTCTTCGGTGTTGTTGGTACTAGTGTACCTGTAGTTGAAGGTTTTGTTGTTGTGGATATGCTTGTTGGCTAGGTTCAGTGGCCTTTTTGATTGATGCTCGTACAGTGTCTGAACGTGCGTCTCTTTGTGCCTGTATTTGGAATCTCATTTTTCTTCCCCTTAGGCTCTGGATTGGTGCTGGCATTTCAAGATTTGTTTCGCAGGCGTCTTGGATTCGTAAGTCTGAGCATTCAATACCTACCATTGTGGTTACGACTTCATGGAGTATTGTGGCAATTATTGCAGCTGTGTGATCTGAGATTATGGCAGATATATGATATTTGCGTTTCAAATATCAAAGTATCAGGGAGAGAAGTTGTATATTATTATGTTTGATTTTTACTTACTTGTGTTTTGCATTGTCAAATTTGCCATTAGTGGGGCAGTACCATGTTTGTCCGCTTGGAAATATTTCATAGAAGCATATTGGACAAAGATTAAGGTACCAATCAATGGTTGGAAGTATTTGAATGATTGTTGCATCACATGTGAATGTCTTTCCTAATTTGACGATGAAGATACATGTATTTTAGTCGAATAAATTTGTACAAGAAAAGTAACATAAAGACGGCTTGCTAAATGGGGTTTTGTTAGCGTACTGTCAGTTCTGAGTTCTGTTTTTTGAAGTATTGTTGTTATAGTTATGTTCTTGTCTGAAGCAGTTATTGGGTCTTGTATTCCTATGAAGGAGTCATTCCTGTCCCTGTGCCTGTTGGAAAAGGATTTTTTATAAGCCTTTTATTTGTGCATGTTTTTGGGTTGAGATTAATGGTATGAGAAGCTACCTGTTTAGGAGTTCCTCGGTTTGCCGATGGTTGGGATTCAGATATACGAAAGTTCCGAATGTGGAGTTCAAACGTGGTTTACCTATAGTTGTGTGTTGGGTGCGGTTATTATTGGTGTGACATGTAAGTGGATATGAATATGTTTACCCGAAAAGTGTGATGCTTTCATAGCAGTGACCACTATGAATACCGGTTTGTCTGCATTCTGAATTAGTTACCTGTCAAAACGTTCTTTTGATGTTGAAATCTCTTCCAAAGTGTTGCTTTAATGTCTTGATCACTGTGTAAGAATAAATATCTTTACAATAACTCATTTAAGTAAAGATGTGTAGAGAAGAACATTTGTTTATCGTTGTATCTTATAAAATCAAGTATGCTGTTCATAACCTGATAGATACGACCTATTACTATATATATACAACATGTTTGCACATACAAAAAAAATACAAACAAAATATATATCTAATCTATCATATCTGCATCGTCACTGCCCTGACCTGACCGACCCGCGCCAGAGGGGCCAGCACCATCATGGCCTAACCGCCTGGGTGGCTGTGACAACAACGGCGTAGCCGAGACAGCATAGTTCGCGACCATGTGCTGGATGACCCAGTCCATCATATCCTCCAGCCTCGTGACCCTGGCTCGCGTGTCCTAAAGCATATCTATAATGTGAGCAGGCAATCGCACGGCATGGTACACGCGCTGAGGATGCTGGGGCGGGTCCTGGTCGTGCGACTGAAGAATGGGCTGATCCTCCCCGCCACCAAGCGGCTATGACAGATTAGATATATATTTTGTTTGTATTTTTTTTATATGTACAAACTTGTTGTATATATATATGCAGTTTCAGTTATGATGGCTTGTATATTTGATTGTGTTTGCTTGGTTGTGTTTCTTTGTTTGTTTGTTTTATATTTGTAATGTTGATAATGTTAATTGTATATGTATGAACTAGTAATGTAACTGTATAATAACAACCGATTTTTACGTTTAGGCTAACCGTGTGATAAAATAACAACCTACTTGTAACAACCGTCACATGTTTAATAAAAAATTACTTGTAATATGATAAATTAATAAAACACAAAACACAAACTCGTATGTTACGATTAGGTTAATCGTGTGATAAAATAAAATAAAAACACACTTGTATGATTAAAAAAATATAGAAAACATATACAATATGTCACGGTTTCGCCAAACCGTGACATATCTAACCTGCGCACAATCAATTCCCACATTAATTACACACCCAATAATTGCAACTGATCCCGAGGGGTGTAAAATGGTCATGGTTAGACCTCACCGTGAAGGAGTGTTAGAATTAGATAAGGGCTGTTGTCTTTTTTTGATCTATCCTCCAATCCTTGCAAGATTCCATAATAATCTGTGAAGTGCAAAGATAGTATTAGTTTTGTTTGTGTAAAGCTATATTTTCATTTAGGATTGTCCAGTTAAATTCGAGAGGGTTTGTGCAATCAGTAGTGATACCTATAATAATTCCCTCGTTGTCAGGTAGGTTGTCAAGAGTTGCACGATTGAAAAAGTTAAAGTACTGTACTGGCAGATCCGAAGTGTCAGGAATAAGAGTGATTGATCTCGCTGCACCTATTCTCATATTTACTGGATGTGATAAGGCATTGAAATGTATGTTGGTTCAGCACAGGCATAACCTTCGATGCGATAACAACTATTTTGCTTTATGATTGATTCCATGAATTTTGATCTATTGAGCCATGTGCTATTGCCTGAATTGCATCTCCCTGGAACAGAAATAATGATATCAGTTGTTAACTCACATAAAGCAATAGTATAGTTTATATTCTATGAATAGCTAGTTTAGTAAGAATAGAAAATATGATGTCTATGTTATTAGAAAATAGCAAAGGCATTTTTGATTTTTGGGTTTTAGGTATGTATGAATACTTACAAAGCGATCGACAAAGATGTAGCATGTAGAAAACTTTCTGAATCGTGGGTTCCATTTTCGCAAGACCTGAGGCAGCGACAGCCAATACAATCCTTTCCTTAGATCGCAAATATGAAATTAAGGTTTTCCACAGACATGTTTCCCCGGTACCACCATGACCATAAACAAATGCTAGAACTTGTGTTGCTTTAGAGACCGACTCCAAAACATAGTTATAAATGGACAACTGATCCGAATTTAATCCAAAGATAAGGCGAAGGTGTTCGTTAGTCAAAGCTTCATGTCATACACTTTTTCCTCTAGCAAGAGACGGTTTTTAAGGACTGATTTCATTGATTTGCTTAGTAACGGTAAGCCAAACTCGGATAGAGATCGTGGGTTGGTGCTAGATTTCATTAAGAATTCTAGTTCAAACAATACGTAATCCCGTAAATAGTTGTTGTTAATAAAGGCATGAGATGAAGTGGTGACCTGAGACAACCGTTGTGTAACATCGTCACTCAATTTTTGCCAATGTTCTTCCCAGAAAGATAACGGGTTTGAGATCCCACAAAACATAAGCATGTGAATGAATAAAGACCTTAGTTCCGCTGACGATGCCCATTGAGATGCCTCTAAGAGTGCCTTTGACCATTCCTTGTCATCACCAATAAGTCCTAGCTTCTCGCAGGCAGAGCGGAAGGTGGGATAGATAGTGTCGGACACAGTGCGCAGGTCGGCATAAGAGGTGCAACCAATTTGATTGTTTAAAAGTATTCTTAGATAAAACAGTTCACTGCAAGATGGATGTACATATGTAAGTCTCGCGATACTTGATGGTAGGTTGCCAATTCTGCGAACCCAACACTTTCCGGAGGCAATCCATCTATAACTGGATATGAAGTCAATGTACCGTAGATGCAATCCTGTATGTTACAAACGAAGACTATTCATTTTTTCTAGGCGATTATTAGCCAACCACTCAGTTAGGGTCATCTTGCCAAGGGCTGGATTTCTTGCAATATTTGAAAGTCGTTGGGAGTCTCTAAAGGTGACGTTTTGCATTCCTTCTAGATGTACTGCAAGAACTTGTACAGTCGGGTTTCTAACATGAATTGGAAAGTTAAGAATACACCATGAAGCCTCATGAGGACATATAAAACGACCATCTAGATACCTGTCAATTTCATTAACAATCTCTATTGAATCATGAACCTCGTTCGAAGAAGTAGATGCAGAATTATTGATGGAAAATCTAACTCTATCTGCACCCTTAGAAATATATTTGAATAGGTACATAATAAGCATACTCCATCCGCAGTATTCAACATTTATATGTGCGTCAAAGTGCATACAAAGATTTTTGTTGTATGGATCTACGTAACCGTTGTCCAGTGGTACTCCTGCCTTAGTAAAATGACATGTAGTAGCACGTCTTCTGTAATGAACATAGCCGGATTTATCAAAGCGTGTGACTTCTTCATATGACTTTGGAAAGGACTTTGAGCAGGTCCCCTTAATCATACATGGGGCCGTCATTCTAACCAAACCACACGGCCCATGTAACATGTAATCTGTGACGAACCTAAAAAGCACAGGCTCTACAGAATTATCTGGTAGTTTTGCACTTATGAACTTATCGATATCCTCAGCAATTCGAATGTTGTGGTTGGGTGCTACCCATATCAATGTATTATAGTGCGGAAGGCCTCTTTTCTAAAATTCAATTGTATAAAGTTCTGCAATCAGAAAGGAACTTCAATTCATGATTTGATTTGCATAAGAAGATAATGTAGTAATAAAAAGGAAGCTGAGATTTATAGACGCACGAACCTGCAGTCAGAGGCCCGAAAGGCTTAGCATCTTTCAGATGCCTAATGAACGACTCCACCTTCAATTGAAACACTCTAGCTACTATATCAGGTCTATCTTGAGGATTTGCAGAACCAAAACGTCTTAAGGCACGACCTATCTCTGGCCATTTGACATTGCATATGAATGTGATAAAGCATTGAGGGTTGCCATGAACTCTACATATTGCCAAAGCGTCCTGAGAATGCTTATACATATACCTCGGACCGCCAATAAAGGAAGCTTGTAGAATAATATGCTTGCGTATACTACAACCTTCAGTATCGCCATTAGACAGTCTATCGTAAACTCCTTGTAAGAATTCACAACGAAGATCATTTTGATTGTTACGGAAATAATCCAAGCGACCATGTTCTATACACACATAAGAGTCTACCAAATATTGTTGAAACAATCGACCAGCTTTAAGCAAATGTGTGTATACAATCTGTCTCTCATGAATCTGGTAAGTATAAAACATGTTCATTGTCAAATTTCGATCTCGACAACCGGATTCTACTTTTAACCTAAGAGCTGGTGACCATCCCTGTTCAGCATGAGGGAAGAGGATTGGGTATTGCAAAGGCATGTACGACGGGTGAAGCTTGCTCACTCGATGGGGCATATTTTCTTTGCTACGTATTACAACATCAAAATGTTCAGCTGCAGACCCTTCCTCATAGACAATTGCACCTAAAGTACCAGGCGCAGGGTTGTCATAATTCTTACGCCTATGACAATCGTAAAGCTTGATACCAAAATTAGGAATTTCAGACTGAGAGCAAAGTTCTCTAGCACTCTTGAAAAGCTTCACATATTCGTTGTTATAATTTAATGCTAAAGCAATAGCTGAAACGACTTCAGCTGAAAGACTGTTTTCTGAAGTGCCAGCAAAAAACCTAAGTCTATTAGAGACCTCATTATTAGAATCGAAGATGTACATCTGCAAATATCTAGGAGTCTCGCCAGCAGGAGGACATAAGGAACCTAACCAGTGGGAAATTTGACCTGTTACTTTAAACACAAATGGGCCACCGCTTCGATTAATTCCCTCATCAACTGTAGCCCCAAATGATGTCATTGAGAACATTGAATTTATGCACGAACGTTGGCCATAAAGTGTGTGTCATCAAAAAGTTGTCTAAAAAGGCGAGGTGGTTCAAAAGGATAGTCTATAGAAACTCGTCCAGCCTTACAACAAGATGAATATCTAGGACGATTGCTCAATGGAAAAGATGTCAAACGTTCCGTAAACCAGAAGAGGGCACCGCAAAATTCACAAACGTTATCGTACTCGCCTAGATCGATATAAACCGGAGAAGGCAGCAGACACCTACGTAACGCATATTCGGCATATTCAGGGCGATCAACATTCGAACAGTGGCGGGATAGAGAAGCATGTGCACTGGAGGTGGTACGTAACATTGTTGCCCTATGACGTGACTGACGTTGTGTTTGACAACCTACTTGACCATAAGTATTAGGAATAGAAGAAAAGGTAGACGTATGACTTTGTCCTGCTATTCCATGCGAACGTTTACTACTCGGTGGCTAATATTATCGATTTAAAAAATCTTGTCCAAAAAAAGTATCTTTGAAAGATAATAAACAATGGTAACATAGGAAGTGAAAATGTTCACACCCAAAGGAAATGCTGAACTAAACTATTAAAAATGCTAGTATTGTAACCCAATTACAAAGTGCATAGTATATGAAATCGAAGATGCCAAGCGAAGAAGGTGTGACAACCCTAGAATTATTTTTATTATATCACGTTACGAGCCGCAATAATAATATGTTTAGTATATATATTATGGATATACGTATGCATGTTTTCATGCGTGCCTATATATTAGTAAATTACATATGCATGTATGTTTATACACCCGAAATTCACACATACGTGTATATATATAAGTTTTTACGTATGCATGTTTACATACATATATGTACATGGAAAATTTTAGAATGCTTGTATGTGTACGGGTAGCATGTATATATATATATATGATTACTCATTTGTATGTATAGTCTATTTTTATAAAAGCTCAGTTATATATATCTATGAATATATACGTATATATATATATATTATTATTTGTACATGTTTATATACATATTTTACTTGTAATATTTACTCATGCTTTAAACTTATGACTATCTATATATATATAGGTATGAGTAATATGTATAAGTTAGGTATCACAACAACATAATAACCCCACCAAACAATACATCTTGATACCAAAACAAACTCAACCAAATCAAAACCTTCAAAACACTAAGATTAACATTGAACCCAAAAGCACCAAAACCACCACAAATACACCTTAAATTCTCGGTTCATTGGATCATTTAACACCCGATTAAGATATGAATGGCAATGATAACATGGTGACTCTTAAACCTCCATTACTTGACACCTAGCTATACATAATCATTACAAAATAAATGTGGCAACCCCTCCTTCATTCCTCGGACACCAAGTCTCCACAAACCGACACCACACCACCTTATCCTACCATTTTATCATCCATGTGACTAGGTTATCTTACACCACCTTGTTTCCTTCCTAAAACCACCCGGTTACTTGCAATATCACAAAACCGCCACCATGCACCCATTCTTCTTGCTTTCACACCCGTGCATCAATTTTCTTGCTTTCACACCATGCCCTCGGTTTATCGAATAGGGAATATACTCCCAAAAGTCAAAATCTAGTACCCTAAGACTTCCTAGCTAGAGTCACCACTTAAGCATTGATGTGGCACTCTCTTGGTTTAAGGACTTGAGAAACCGCCACCTCTCCCCTATCTTCTTGATGAATCACTACTCTAAACCGCCTCATACATTGTTTTAAAGTCTCGGGTCTTTGGAACATTCACACCACAAATCACAAAACAATACCACCATCTTGCACCTCTCTCTCGAGAACAACCAACAAACCGCAACCATCCCTCACCCGCAAGCACAAACCACCACCTCCACTCGATCACCACCATCTTCAGCTACCTTCTGCATCCCTCTCCCTCGAGTACAAACACTAACACCACCATCATTCTGTCCCATAACCCCTCTACCTCTCGGTTATAACACAAACACCAACAACCACAACCAAAACAAACACAACCACGCACCACCATCACCTACCATCACCATCCACGACCTCTACAACCTTGTTCTCGGGTTCAAGAAGCTAAGATACAATCAAGATCATCATCACAAGGTGATAAAAATGATTCTTGTTACATATATGTTACAAAACATATTATATATATATATATATATATATATATATATATATATATATATATATATATTAGTTGGTGTTCAAACACCAAAACCAATTTTGAAAGTTTTAGTTCATGAATCTTAAGTGATGAGTTGCAAAAACTCACAAACTTATGATTAAAAAGATATATTTTGAATTTACAAAGTTAATCTTGTAATTATTTAAGAAAAATCAAATAAATATTAAATAAATGCCATTGTGGAAATAAACATTGAAAAATTCTTATTTTTATGCTGAAATATGGATCTGGAAACTTTGACAAAGTTTTGATAAGTAAATAATTTATATAAGTTATTTTATAATGAAAAATAGAAGAAAGTACCAAAAATAGAAATAAAGTTGGGAAAATTCTGATAAAATCCCAGGATGATACTTTTGAGGTATAAAATCCTCTGGAATTATTATAGAATTTATTCCTTATTATCATTAAGATATGGATTTTTATGTGTTCTGCAGTAAATAAATCATAATAAATATATACATAAGTATTAAATTCTGAGAAAATCATATATGGGATATTAAATCTGAACTTACAGAATATATAATTTTCATAATTTTTGGAGCAATATAAGTATTTTTTCTAAATATTGAGATTATTGTGAAAATTTCAGAAATTAATCTATTATGATTTGGACCTTGATATATTATTTGATGTTCTCTTTTATATAAGAGATTATCTGTAAAATTTATGAATTTATTGATTAGAGAAGCTATTTTTGATGAATTTTTGGAATATTGTGGGATTTATATAAAATAATCTGTTGGGAAGTTGATGTTGTAAAAATTATGGGATATTACTAACTGTTGGGATAAAATTATATGAATTTTGGTAATTTTTGGACAACCATAGGTATTTTGATGATTTATGTGGAATTTGGACTAATTTTAAGTAAATTATGTATAAATAATTTGTTGGGAATTTTTGTGATGACATTATTGGTAGAACTTCCAAAAGATACTTACATCTGATGTTCTAAAATTTTAAAGAAAATATTGTCTGATACTGTGAACTATTTTATAGGTTTAAGTTGGAAGACACGGTGAGTTCATAGCCTCATTTTCAACCGTTTGGTATTCAATAAAGTTTTGGGGGAAAAAGTATACTGTTTGGGTTGATGTATTATTTTTGAAGATATTTTTGTTTCTTACTGTCATTTGCGATACAACCATTAGTTCGAATGATGAACCGTCCGATAATGTTAGTAGCGCTACTTAGGAGAATATTTGTACCAACCGGATGAGGGTTGCTACTATTTTCCTGCATCTAACCGAATGGGGGTTAGGATGTGATATTATCTGATTTTGTGAATTATTTCATGACAGTATGATTATGTTGTGAGAAAGTTTGGTTGTACTTGATACATCCACAAAATATTTGTCTGGCTATAAACCTATGTTCTCACCAACATTTTTGTTGACTGGTTTAAGTGTACTTTTTCAGAAAATGAGTAACTCATTGATTTCAGCTTTGAAGTTCATAATGGATGGGGTGAAGTAGTTGGGAGGGTCTGCGTCACGCTGACCGTCAATATAGTTGACGGGAGCGTTTGTGTTGACGCACATTTTCATAGGTTCTAGATATGCTGTGATCTAGTTGTAAACCAATTACATCTAATTTTGTAACCTATGTAAAAGATGTAATTCCTCTATTATTAATAAAAGCATGTCTATGTTATGTTTCTATATATTATGATTGTGTTTATTTTTCTATAAACAATGCACTCTGATAAAAACTAGTCACATTCCACCCGTATCATTCACGCTTCCGCCGGGATGTGACAGAAGGAAATATGTAAACATTAATAGCAATGATAATAACGTAACTATAAAGATTACACGTCCAATATTACTCGAAAGGAAAACACAATTAAATATTCTTTACGTACCGGCATGAAGACCGAATAAAAGCGTAGAACTACCTACACAAAAAGAAGGCAACTTAGAATGCGACAATCAACGACATTAGTTCCTATTTAAGAAAGCATAATTTGACCTTTTTAATACTCAAATTTATATATTATTTTGAAGAGAAATAACGCAGATGTACATGTCTATAAAAAACATAACAAAATATTAATATCGTCGAGTGCACATATATTTCACACAAAGATTATTAAATACATAGGCGCAAAACGACTACAGGCCAATCACATACAACTGTTACAGGTGTCGTGTAAACACACAGACCTTGCGACTACATGTTATGACTTTCTTAACTTGTCAAAGTCATCAACAAATAGTAACATTTATGTAAAGCAACATACATTTGTGGGCTTTAGTTTCAAGCTAAATAAGACACTTAATTCATTCATAGGTAACATTAATGTTGAATAAACAATAACTTTGGCTTCCAACAACCCACAGGCCAGTCATAGGTGGCTATTGGGTAAATAAACATGACATTATCAAAGCTACTCATTTAATTCAAACATGAAGGTGGTAACACCTAAATTCCTGAGAAGTTATAGCAAATAAATAACCCAAAGCATTAGAATAAACTTTCAACAAATTATTACTTGATGCAATTTAGTATAAATACATAAAAGGGCCAGAATTTAACATTGTTACGTAACATAGTCAAATGATTGGTATCAAAATTTAGGGGCAAGTGTCGGTTGATTGATTGCACTGGGAATAATCTTTTCCTGTCAATGGTAGATAATGTGATGCGGATAGAATGTACGATAAAAAAAAGGAAGAACTCTACAACAAAATCATGAAGGATAAAGTATTTCCAAAAGAAATCTAAAGTTGAGACATCTAATTTCGACGTCAGGCAAAATGGTTGTGCATTTTGACCGAAAGCTTTTGATTGAATGAAATCACAAACTCAAAACATATAAATCATCTCATCAAAAATCAAAGCCAAAAGATATAAAACATTTCATCAAACACCTGGCGTGCATCGCACTTCGAGTGACTGAAACCATATAAAACATTTAACCAAACTCCAAAACGAAAAGCAAAAGCTGTGAGCATGAAGACAACTACAATGTCCAGACAACAATAACCAATACCATACCTTACGATGCAAGGATACTGCAATTTGCCGAAGAAGTGCAGCCTAAAACCAAATGACAGAGGACTCAGCTGAGCAAGATGCAACAGGCGAGGAGCAAGATGTCGACAACAATGAATCTAGAAGCCAACGGGAGGGAAAAAGGGAGTAGAAGACATGTGGAGAGAGCTAACAGAGACATTGGACACGTGGCTAAAGACAATGTTCTTTATCGGCGAGAAACAGCGGACACATGTCTACCGACACTGTTCATTGCCCATGGCGTTTTATTATAGAGTAATTACATTATGTTATTCTTATTATGTTTGTATCATTTGTAAACTTAAATAATTAAGGAAAATTATTTTAAATTTGTAATATTATAATGAATTTTAAATTTTATTATGTTTTAGAACTAACAAAATAGTTTAACATAAATATTTTGTTTCTAAAATTAAACTATAAAAGCTGGTGACAACTTGACAATTGTTTTGGATGTCCATAATATCTCTTTGTTTGAAATATGAATTAATGTTTTTCTATTTACGTGATAACTGAGTACGCTTATTTTAACATTGTTATGTTTCTCTATTAGAGATGCTTTAAAAATAAATTACTTGAGATTACAAAGGTAGTCGGGTGGAAGAGAGACCACAACGTGTCAAACTCATGACTAAGATATATATCAGGCATGCACCTTATCAATTTAGTAAGTTCAACCGTACGTTTTAGATTAATTTTACACGATTAAAATATACAAACATGTTAACTCGGGTTTAGTTTTCCTAATAAATTTTCAATAGAAAATGAAACAAAAAGAAACTAAACTTGTTGATTTGGTTTCTAGCGAACATGTGCTTAATTTTAACTTGGCTTTAGTTTCCCTATAATTTTTATTCGTAAACAATCAATCATAACCTGATAAGGAAATAAGGTACGTAGTTTTAACACTGGTGATTATTTGCATTCTATTTGTTTAATGTATAACTTTATAAACACATAATTCATCAAACGAAACATACTAGCAAGCTGCTAGAGGCATTCAGGCATAAGATTACAATTTACAAAGGAGTTACGGTTTTAGACAAATTTTAGGGTATTCCTGCAAGTCCACAAGGCATCAACTGATTACCATTACCTAGTACACATATAACTCAATCTTTAAATCAAAGAAAGATTGATGCGTAAGTAACTTGTACATAAACACTGAGTACTTCATGCATTAAAATGAAGTAAAACATTCATGTTCTGGTGAATTAGAATCATCACAAGGGGTGTGGTTGTGTCGACCTTCATATGTTGTGATTACCATTCGACAGTCCTCAGATAACCTCTCTACCCTTTTCTTCACACGGCAATTGCTATGTGTACAACGATAGTAACTCCTGCCAATTCATGTAAACGGAACAAGCTTATCAAGAATAAATACACAATGTGCATGTGTATAGATAAATATCTATATATGTTATGTTATGTGTATCTATATAGTAACTTCATGTGTATGCGTGTATATATATTTGAATGACTACTTGTGTAAGATAACCTAATTTCTTACTTTAAGACTTGTTTTTGTAGTCTTCCTATTGATTTCTTGAGGAATTAGGAGAGACGTCGAGAAATCTTCTGTAAGAGCGTGTGTGGTCATAAGGAGAATGTGTTGGAATATAATTCAAGCTTCTAGAAGAATGCTAAGGATGGATGTTACCGTTGCATGAATAAGCATGTGTTACACTTAAGTGTGATTTTTTTGTTTCAAGTTGTTCCTAGTCTTACGTTCGTTTCCTGAATACTAGGTCTAAGTTGTTGGTTTGTTTTTTGCTCTTTGTTTACGTTACTTGTACTCTCTATTTAAGAGAACCATTCGTATGAATAATATACATCCATTCAATCTCTTTCACGATCAATAGTAAACTTGGTTGCTCCAACAGAATGTGACCGAGGAGGAAGGAGGACAGAGAGAGTGTCACCCATGAATGGGATGAGCGAAGACTGGTCTCATGGGCAGTGCGCGCTGACGTAAAGGCACCTTTCCCCTCCTGCGGTAGACGGTCTTATATGCATGAATTTATTGTTGTATAT
>CM044003.1:85447150-85577150 GCA_024085815.1 Flaveria linearis
TGTTGAGCGGTGGTGGAGATAAGTGGGGAAGAGATAGAGTTGGAGGTATGAACCTCAAAAACTGGCTATGTTGATGATCATAATGGTGCTGATGGTGGTGATCTTGAAAATGGGCAAAACCCATATGATCATGGATGGGGTTTGAAAAGGTTGAAACTTGAATATCAAAGTTGGCTAACCTCTTTCAGAACCGTCCATAATCTTGATTCCACAATTTGTACAACTTTTCCTGTTGTTCTACTACTATACCACTACAAACATGAACTTGTTTTCCTTAGTGGGGTTTGTATTTGTAGTGCATGTGTCCGTACAAGCGTTTGAGAGAGAGAGAGAGAGAGAGAGAGAGAGAGAGAAAGAGAGAGAGAGAGAGAGTGTGGAGGGGTGGGGCTTGTGAAGGAACGGTTAGTGCCATAATTCTAGTTGTAGAAACATATGGGGCTTGGGGCATGTGGAAACAGTCAACATGTAAACACTAGATGGAATGTTTAGGAAAGAGATTATTCCTTTCTTCATTCTCATCTTCGTTTGCTTTGTGTCAACATACATGTATGTTCATTTTGTGTAAAGTCCTGAAACCGATCGATCTCACTTCGTTTGATGGTTGCACTTGATATCTCGCGAGGACGGGTGAACAATCAACTTCAAAGCAATTCTAGATAACAAAGTGTTTCAGTGTTTACAACAAAATCATTGTAATTGAAATGTTTATTCATGTGTAGAACGATTACAATGATAATCGATACAAGATCGATCTCACCCTCGGGTGGAAAATCACACAACGGTGATCTGCTCAAACGAGCGAAATAAACAGAGAAAACACTAAACTATCTAGACTAACTTTTGGTAAATTGAAGCACACCTAAAACTGAAATCATATGTACAAATATATACAAGTCTGCGAGTTTCGCATGGAGAATTCGCATGCGATTCGCATCACCATTTCGCTTGGTTGTGCGACTCGCCTGCCTTCGCGTGCATATGCGACTCGCCCTGCCTGCGTTTCGCATGCATGTATTTTCGCATGCATGCGAATTGTCTCATTTTCGCATGCGAAAATGCATGCAGTTGTCTTCTTCGCACACTTTATTTTCAGCAGGCATGTAAACAACACGTACTCCAAGTTGTTCATCTCTAAACTATAGTGTAATCCACATGTTTGATCCTTACAATCTCCCCCTTGGATTATGCTATAGTTTTGAGGTCTTCAAACTTCAACAAAACCTTTCTATTGAAGGTTCTCGCATCAGCGGCTCGTTGAAACAACTGTGGAGCTTCAAAACTTCATAAGATCTTGCAATCTGAATCTGTTTTGTGTGTGTTTCTCGGTTTCGCATACTTCCTTGATGAAACCGGATAACTTGCAGCTTGTTTAACGTCCTCGAACGGAAGATCGCGGAATAATGATCCGTTGTATCAAGAGCAAAACCTGGCTCTGATACCAAATGTAAAGTCCTTAAACCGATCGATCTCGCTTCGTTTGCTTGTTGCACTTGATAATACGCGAAGACGGGTGAACAATCAACTTCAAAGCAATCTAGATAACAAGGTGTTTTCAAAGTTTACAACCAAATCATTGTAATTGAAATGTTTATTCAATGAAGAACGATTACAATGATAATCGATACAAGATCGATCTCACCCGAGGGTGGAAAATCACACAACGGTGATCTGCTCAATTGAGCGAAATAAACAGAGAAAACACAAAACTATCTAGAATAACTTTTGGTAAATTGAAGCACACCTAAAACTGAAATCATATGTACAAATATATACAAGTCTGCGAGTTTTCGCATGGAGAATTCGCATGCAATTCGCATCACCATTTCGCTTGGTTGTGCGACTCGCCTGCCTTCGCGTGCATATGCGACTCGCCTGCCTGCCTGTGTTTCGCATGCATGTATTTTCGCATGCATGCGAATTGTCTCATTTTCGCATGCAAAAATGCATGCAGTTGTCTTCTTCGCACACTTTATTTTCAGCAGGCATGTAAACACACGTACTCCAAGTTGTTCATCTCTAAACTATAGTGTAATCCACATGTTTGATCCTTACATTTTGACTTCTTGCAACCAACACTACTAGAAAAATCGCAAAAGATGACGCGCATTGCGCGTCATCTTGGGGGTCAGATGACGCGCAAATGCGTGTCAAGGAAGGGGTAGTCATAAATGATAGATGACGCGCATCCGCGCGTCATCTTTTTATGACACGCAAACGATGACGCGCATTTATGACGTGCAAGCGATGACGGGCAATGCGCGTCAAGAAAGGGGTAGTCATAAATGAATAGATGACGCACATGCGCGTGTCATCTATGAAATTTTTATGACGTGCAAAAGATGACGCGCAATGCACGTCATAAAATTAGCTGCATTTTTTAATTTTTTTTTATTTTTAATAAATTTACCTGTTGTTTTCTAAAACAAATTGTAGAACAACATTAAAAGCGAAATCTATTAAATACCAACAAAGTTTACAAGTCCATTAAAAGCGAAATCCATTACAAAAGTTGGTAATTAACAACTACAAAGCATAAAGAAGTCCAAATTCAATACAAGTCAAATACCAATAACAACACAAGTCAAAATATATCCTTTCAGGCCTACATATAAATGAAATTCGATACGTAGCGCGCCCAGTCTTCACGAACATCATCCAAATCACCATCTGTGTATTCTTCTTGCCTTCTCCAACCTAAGACAAAACCAATTTCATCAAATAAAAACCCACAATATAATCATAACTCACAAGGCCAACTATGAGAGAAAGTGAATGAGCAATTAGAACATGAAAATGCATATAGAAGATTTGGACTCCATGTGGAAGGAGGGAGTGAATACAACTATTAACTAAAATATATAGTAACAAAACAACCAAGCCACTAAAATGATGCTAACCAGAGTCAACAGCTTTTATTTCCCTAGTAGTTGCATCAGATGACATCAGTGGTTTGATAAAGAACTGTGCGAATCTATACAAGAAATTAACGAAAGCCATGTTAAATTAACACAGGCCAACAGATTACCTAATTTGATCATAACAAAACTGGAACTGCCACAAAGTAATTATAGAATTGCCAAAAAAGAATAACATGTACCTATCCAAAGCCTCTTCAAAACAGTCAGCGTTAACATCAAAGAAATAGTTGGTATGCTCAGAAGATGTATAGGCCACCAATGTATCAAGGTAAAAATAGTAGTAATAATAACATTAATACCAAGAAAAAGAAGAAGAAAAACAACACTAATAATATCGCAAATAATACTAGATAAGTCAAAACAACTCACGAACTATATATATGATCACTTACCTTGTCAAGCTGGTCAAACTCTGTTTTCCCATTGAATAATGGTTGCTTAGATAGCAGTTCAGCCATGATGCAACCCAATGACCACATGTCAATTGCAGTAGAGTACAGTTTTGATCCTAACAGAAGTTCTGGTGCCCTAGAGAAATATCAAAACACATAGTAAGATTATGACAGCAAAACTACTAAATAAAAGCACTCAATACACATACTTGTGTGGTATAGCCACTGAACTCTTGCCCAAGAGTCAAGGGTGTCGCATCTTGGGTGTGTGTACGCCCAATCTTAACTATATCAGAGAACTCATTTGTCTGTTATAAATAAAAGCACTCAATACACATCATAATTATGCAAAAAACAAGAACACCAAGAACATAGTAAGCAAGTTTTTACACAGATGCATAATGAAAATGTAATCACCAAGAAAGCAACTGCACTCATACCTAAGTCCTTACCACCCAATCATGGAGTGCATAAAACTCACTAAAAATTCTGCAACATAAGAAAGATAAGGGAGAAAAAACACACTTGTTAATTTAGTGCATCCTTTCAAGTTTTTGTAGCATAAAAAAACACATGTATAACTTAGTTTTTAAGTTTCTCTAGTTCAAACTTCTGCAGAAATATTAGGTCAGAATGCTAACCTTTCAAAAAGAAAAGACAAAACAACAAGACTATGGTGTTAATAAAGTATATTAAAAGGAATGCGGCAGATGCTTACCATACAAAAGACTTCCAGAATCACTAACCATGAACTACAACAAAATCTTATTACTCAACAAAAGATTCCAACATACAGCTTGTTCCTATTTACAAGTGGATATCTTGGTTTTAAGGCATTCGATTTATCACCAGCAAAGAAAAATTAAAAATTATAGAAAAACAGAAAAGAGTGAGAATCATCATTATATTAGTGGAAGAATAGAACTAACTCACATACTTCAACTTTTGTTCTCATAGAGAAAACAAAAACATCACAAGTACGTAAAAATTCATGTATTGATAATATATATAGTTGAACCACTGACCGGTTAGAGTGGAAATGAGTTCATTGGAGCTGTGTATTGGGTTTTTGCAAAGTAGCCACCCCACCCCCAACATACATATGCTTCTTGTAACTGTGATAGCCTTTCTTGCTTCAGCATGTGCATACTCTGCACCAACTGTATACACCTACAACATAAGCGGTAACTACTAACAGTAAGCAAGATTTTACACGGATGCATAACGACTACGTAATCACCAAGAAAAATGCACTTATACCTAAGTTCTTGCCACCCAACCATGGAGCACATAATAGTCGCTAAAACCTTGTGGCATAAAAAAGGCTACAGAAAAAAATATACTTGTTAGTTTAGTGCATTATTTCAAGTTTTTTTGTAGCATAAAAAAGGTAAAAAAAAAATGTCACCTTGTTTTTGAGTTTATTTTGAGGCAATTCTCTAATTTCACCCCTGCTTGCCATGACATCATTATTATGTGATATGATGTGTATTAAAAAGACCGTGGCAGATGCTTAATTACCACACAAATGTATTAAAAGGATTGTGGCAGATGCTTACCACTCAATATAACTAATGGGCAAATAAAATAAATTAACTAATAGAAATCATGATAGAACCTGGCAATAAAGAAATAAGATAGGTACAGAAGTTTATCTGCAGGCCATTAATTGTGTCTGATATTAATCCATGAGCCATCCTTCCTTTACAGATTCATAAAAGCTGCAAAAATAAACTACAGATCCATCAAAAATAAACTTCAGATTCATAAAGTTCAACATTGCATGAGAGATTACAAATATAATAAAACAGAGAACGCATAACTCGATTAGAATCAGGACAGGACTATCCTCTATTCAGATATAAAAAACCGTATACAGAACGAATAGGTAATCACTTACCCCGCTTGATTGCATACTATTCAGGATTAATAAATTACATATATAATCAAACATAAAACAATTAACTCAAATATAATGATGGGAAAGAAAAGGTGGGACGCCAATTTGAAAAGGAGAACAATAAAGAAAGAACCGTATCCTAGTTTTAAAAATCAAGGCGGAGTTTGATCAAGATTTTACCCAAGAAAAACTATATAGCAATCTATAGAGACTTAACCCGGTAAGCGTCTGATGTTGAGGAAAAAAACTTTGATCATATAGCAATCTATAGAGACTTAACCTGCTTGATTCTACTCAATTGGGGATTCGGGGAGCTGCTCAAACGACCAAAGGGTAGTGCTTACTCTTGTGACTCGTCAGACAGAAATAAATAAGCTTCAAAACAATTTCAAGAAAAACTAATTAGTTCAATCGTAAATCACAAAAGTTCAAAATCAGAAAACGTAAATCAACCTGGGTATATTGTTCAATCGTCCTTGGTTTGTCGTTGAAAGACGAAGAAACCATTTGAAATAGAAGCCGTGGTGAAATCCAAGCGCCAATATTGAAGCGTTGTTGTAGATCCAAATGAGAATGGTGAACAATCTGGCGGCTTTAGGGTTTTTCCACCAAGAAAATGAACCGGGTCAAAATATCCGCGGTGGGAGAGAAGATGGTGAAGAACAAGCGACTGGGGCTGTACGAGCGACTGGTGAAGATGGTGAAGATGGTCTGCGGTGGTGAAGATGGTGAAGATGGTGAAGATGGAGAAGATGGCCGAGCGTCTGGGGTCGATTGAGGCTGGGTGGCGGTCGATTGGGGCTGGGTATTGGGATTTGGGGAAGAACGAGGGAGTGGGGGGAGATATTAGGCGGGGTATAGGTTATAAAAAGTTTTAAACACTGACAAATGAAGATGACACGCAAAATGCGTGTCATCCTTTCTAAGAATATTTTAAAATATGACATATATTTTATGATACGCGTAAATACGCGTCATCTTTTTTCGCGCGTCATCTTTTGCGCGTCATCTATTAACAGTTTTCTAGTAGTGCAAAAATATTCAAACCTAATTGATACTACTATTTGTGTGGAGTCATATGGACCATCTTGTCAGGGCAATTGTTATTGTGATTCTTAAGAAAATATAATGCCAATACTCATATGCACATAAGAGGTGTAACTTAATTGCTCTTCTTAGGAGAATTGTGATATTAAATACAATCATCAAATATATTATAGTGAATCCAGGTATGGATTAAGGGTAACGTAAAGATGTTGTTGGATCAGGGTTCTCCATTATGTTCTTTAAGTTGATTATGTTGTATATACAATAGAAGTAATGAATCAAAGAACATTGCAAAGTTATTCAATAATAACTTTTAGGTTACGATTATATTTACACAAGTCCTTAAGTAATAATAAAAGATGTTTACGATAATAAAAGATTACACAAACATCTATTTCAAATAAAGATGTTCTTCGTTGAATCTTAAGACATCTTCATATATCGGTAGTAATACATGCATCAATGAAAACTGATATATAGCTAGTAACTTCATCATCAATAGAAACTTAATCATGAGTTGGAACTTCAACCCGTAGGAACTTGACTTAATTTTGTTACATTTGTTATAAAGATCATGCTCCTTAATGATCTTGATCTCCATTATCAAATTCACTTTTCTTTAGTCTTTTAAAAGTTTTAGAATGATCTTCAACCTTGACTACATCTTGTTCCCAATCTTATCATCAATAGTATTATCCATATGTACTTTAACTGTCTATTTTTTATCTTCATCACTCTATCCTTAAAAATACTCAATTCTAATGAATGCGGTTGTAGTACCCCCTACTAAGTAGTAGTAATGAAATCAATTAGCTTATATCATAAAAAAAAATTATAGGATGTCAACAACTAAAAAATATGATTATTTGCATATCTATGTACGTTCATAGTGATATGAATGTAAAGGATTGAAAATAAGAAACGTAGGAAAATGCATAGTGCCTTAGGAGTTATAACAAAGTCAAAAGGTTGAAATTGGTGATGAAGGGTTTTGTGACCTAGCTATGTTGGCCAAGGACACGGCAATGTCTATCATGTTGTGACCTAGATCTAGGGTTGTGCACAAGATCATTTCCGAGAAGTTCCGACCAAGAGGATCAACACAGTCGTGTCAATCTATAGGCAGCAACCCATGGTTTTCCAAAACCCCTTGTCATTTATCATGAGAGAGTAAAGAAATTAATTGTTAAAACCTCCATGAAAAGTACCCTTTGTATCATTACTCTGCTGAGTTGAAATGCTAGTATATATTTAGGTGTGCCATGGGTATGGCGGATATGCTCAATAATACGAGAGTACACAATAAATACTCATATGATACTAAGAGTTTTTCTTTATAAAGAGTGTGTATGAGGTTCTCAGGTGATGCTCGTGGAAACTACATAACAAATACGGGGCCTGAAATGTATCAACATCATGTTTATGTCTTGTAATTTAACATTAGGGATAAGAAAAGGATAAAGTTATCGATAAGGGCTGTTATGAACATGATTACACAGTAAGTGCCCGCATCATATTATATAGCCTCATGATTAGCAAGGTCATGCAAATGGAATGCCGAGAGTGTTGAAAGAATATAGGTTGTGCGTAGGAGTTAGAATTACAGACACGCTCATATCTGATAGAGACATGATATTTGTTTTAAAAGCCTACATTAGAAGTATACTATGATCATGATCATTGAGGTTGGCATCTTGTGGAAATATTGCCTATGTATATTAAATTGTAACAACGTTTGGATCTTGATTATAGGATACTAGGGACACGGTGGTTGATTGGATTGAGATTAAATTACTATAGGAAGTGTTTAGCAGAGCTAAGGTGAGTTCTTTGAAGCTCTATTTATTTATTTTTAAGGCTAGCATGCATATATATGCTTATGATAAATGTTTATTTGGTGCATATTGCTTAAATATTCTTATAGGCTAATGGTTGCTTATGGACCATAGGCATTCGTAATAGATGGTTTCTAACTGATTTTATAAAGGGGTTGACACCATGGCATGTTAGGAAAATGATTTATAAAGATTTAAACTTGTTCATGTGTAAAGTAAGGTTTGAAACGAGTTGGCACTTGATATGCAAGGAAAGGTTTTTGTGTAGAAAGAAATAAGAATTATGTTTTTGTCACGTAAAAGGGATGTGGACCAGTAAAATATTTCATGACAGTTGGTGTACGGTTAATTACTAAGAAACTAGTGCTTAGAAGGTGGTGTTGATAAAAATCATACAGTTGTGTGAGAAAGAAGTGGTGATGATGACTTACGGGTTAACATGACCCTTATGGTAGTAGACTTAGATACGGATTGTATCTACTTTAGAATGAAATGATTTGTTGTCTATGCTAAATTTGTATGCGTATATTATATATTTAAAATTAAATGCCTTGAAAGGGTTTAAAGAAGTGGGTGTTGAGGTCCGCGTGCTTACAAAGTGGGTGAGAAGGTATGAAAGTGTCACACCCTCAAATTCGGGTCTGGAATCTATCACAGAGGGGTGAGCAAACAGGATCGAACACAGTAGTCACACATGAGATGCAGTTATCTATATGATAAGTTTTAGATAAACATTTCATTAATAATCAGAGCAGCGGAAATAAAAGATAGATTGTTTTCTTAACAACATTTCTTAATCATAATTCAATAATAATCAATAGGTATCTTGAGCTTTTATATGATCCTACGTGCATGTCCATAAACTCCTAGTAGATACCTGAGAATACATGTAAATCAAGTGTCAACACAGGGTTGGTGAGTTCATAGGTAAGTAAAACATAATGATAAATCATCAATTATCCTCCATTAGGATTTACTGTAAAAGTGTGAGTTTAATTTACTCACCGGTATATGAATAGCCTGTCGGAACCCTTTTTATTTAGGTGAACCCGCTATCCCACATACCCACTATGTACAAGCCCAACAAGTCCTTCACATAGGATTTGTCCATGTACCATAGTTTAATATCCTTTTCATGTGTATATTATATTATCATAATAATTTCAAATCAGAGGGAGCAAATCCTCCTTTACATTTATCCTCATATGGGTTGTATGTGGAACTATAATGCAAACTATATAAAGTGCACATCTGCTTCTCACTACAGAAACAGTCATCCCAAATGACATCGAGATCTTTGTGCATCTGATATGGATCACATGTCCATACCTTTGTGGGGGTAAGTCACTCCCCGATAGTACTATCCAAAAGATCCCTGCTTATTATAGTCCAGTATACAGAGAAGGATTTTCATAATAACCATATGTAATCATAAATGTGATCAAATTATTATTTAACATAATACACAAAAATAATTTGTAATTTCAATTACAACATGTATTCCAGCCCCAAAATATTTAAATGATTAAAAAGGGAATAGTTATGAACTCACCTCAGTCCTTGTGTGGTGTTGACAACCTAGTAAATTCCTGCTAAGGAATTATTTCACGTCAGCAAACAGATACAAATCCAAAACCTAAATAAGTTAGATCTTGAACCTGGTGTTCAATTGATCTAGGATTTGGTTTTTGGGGATTTGTTATAAACATATAACTAAATCATTTAGTTATTTTGTTAATTCTTTAATAACTAAAGATTTACATTTCATAATATTTAATTAGTTTAATAATGATTTTTAACATATCATTATGTTCCAAATAAATCTTAGACGTTAAATATAAATTTATATTTAATTTTGTAAGATTTTGTAAATAGACACAATTTATCTAGACATTATATTTATATGATAATGTTTTTATAACTGAACATAGATTATGTATAAATAATGAATAATAACATATCATTAAATTATAACATATTTACATGATAAAACATAATATAATTTATCTAATTATTAATTATGTTCAATTAATAATCATAACATAATAGATTTATGTTCAATAAATAATATAAATTATGTAATTATTAATTATGTTATCCATATTTATATCATGTATAAACATTATTTATGTGTAATAATCTATGTTATTATTTTATTTAAAAATCTATTTATAATTTTAGTAAATCATGTATTATTTAGTATGATTTTATGATTTAATTTATAAAATCATTTTTATCCATAATTACAGATAATATAACGTCTAATAATAAATTAATAATTTACATTATTATTTAGAGTCTATTTTTATGAAAATGGTTATTTATATCATTTATAAATAATATTTTATAAATTTTATTAAGGTGTTTTTAATAAATAAATTTTATAGAAAATTACTTAAATGCTTTTAAAATAAAGAAAGTTTTTAAAAGTTATTTTTATAATTTTTGGAAATTTTTGTATATTTTTAAAGGGTCAAAAGGCTTTTAAAAAAAATGTGTAGGTGGCCGGGTTCGAACCCGCGACCACAAACACACACACCCAAGCCTAAACTAGTGAACCAAAGGCACAAGGCCGCACAAGAACCCGGTTTCAAATTCTTTTAAACACAATATTAGATTATCCCCAATCCATCAAGAACCCTAATTCGGTTCGAATCAAATTGATGCCCAATTCGATCAAGATACTGTATGATTTCATGGGGCTTTTGTTCCCCATGATAAATCGAATGTGTATATGTATTCAATTACCTAAATTGAAGTCGAGATGGTGCTGAATCTTTGAAGAACAATCGCGATTATGAAAGGATAGATTTTGGTGGCAATTGTTGATGATAATGAAATTCCTTTCACAGGAAGTTTCTAATTCCTCAGATGTTTAAAAGCCCTAAGTTAATTTTGTGATTTGAAACTCGTAGAGTAGTATTCGACTGAGTTGCAGGTTGCGAGGAAGGAGAGAATCAAATTGAGGTTTCTGTGTGTGTTATGGTGCAATTGAAATTTGTATTCGATTATAAACTTTCAGATGATGGAGTAGGTGTGACTACTTTTGATTATCAAAGTGTTTTAGTGCATTTGGTAGTGGTGGTCGGCCGAAATAATTCGGTTTAGTGGTAATCGCACCTAATCCACTCGATTATTCAAATTGCAATGACCCACTAGTTCGAATCAATCACGCAAAGGTGTCGGTAGCCTTTGATTTAATTAAAACCGTGTAATTTTGGCGTTTGGAGTCGCCGGAAATCGACCGGAGGTCGCCGGAGATGGCGCCGGAAAACCGAGGGGTCGGGGGTTGGGTTTCAGAATTTACAAAAATGGTCCCTGCGGTTTTAATTGTTATCATTTTATGTTTAAAGTTTTAATTTCAAGTTTCAAATTTTACAAAATCACCCCCTGGACTTATTAAATCAATTTTAATAATTTGTAAATTATTATTAATATAATAATTTCAGTATTATTATTATTATTATCATTTTTAGCTTTATTATTTTTAATAATATCATTATTATTATTATATATTACTGTTAGTTATATTTTTATAACTAATAATATTATTATCAAATAATAAAAATATAGAAACAATTTTGTATAATCACATAAATACTAAATTTGCATATATATAAACCATGAAAATTTTCCGAGTTGTCACATCATCCCCCTGTTACAGGAATTTTCGTCCCGAAAATTAAGAAGTACTGGCAACATTCTTGAACAGGTTGGGATACTTGCGCATCATTTCGTCCTCTCGTTCCCAAGTGAACTCAGGACCACGCCGGGAGTTCCACCGAACCCTGACAATCGGAATCTTGCTATGCTTTAGTTGTTTAACTTCCCTATCCATGATTTCAACTGGTTCCTCGACAAACCTGAGTTTCTCATCTACTTGTAGTTCCTCTAAAGGCACAATAAGTGATTCATCAGATAAACACTTCCTTAGATTAGATACGTGAAACACATTATGCACACCACTAAGTTCAGCAGGTAGATTTAATTCATAGGCTACTGGGCCGATCCTTCTGACAATTTCAAAAGGTCCCACGTAGCGAGGGTTCAATTTCCCTCGTTTCCAAAGCGTATAACTCCCTTCCAGGGAGATACCTTTAGCAAAACTTTATCTCCTTCCTGAAATTCTAGTGGCTTACGGCGTTTATCAGCATAGCTTTTCTGGCGATCCCTGGCAGCAGCCATACGTTCTCTTATCTGGACAATTTTCTCATGAGTTTCAAAGATCAACTCCGGACCAGTAAGTTGACTATCTCCAACTTCTGCCCAGCAAAGCGGTGATCTACATTTACGTCCATATAAGGCCTCGAATGGTGCCGCCTTGATGCTCGAATGATAGCTATTGTTATATGAGAACTCTACCAAAGGTAAATGACCTTCCCAGTTCTTTCCAAAGTCAATAACACAAGCCCTGAGCATATCCTCAAGAGTCTGTATGGTTCTTTCACTTTGACCATCAGTTTGAGGGTGATAGGCTGTGCTCATATCTAGGCGAGTGCCTAGAGCTTTCTGAAGTTTTCCCAGAAGATTGATGTAAACCGTGCATCACGATCAGAGATAATAGACACTGGCACTCCGTGTCTAGAGATAATTTCTTTGATGTACACCCTTGCAAGCTTCTCCATCTTGTCTTTCTCACGGATGGGTATGAAATGAGCGGATTTGGTGAGACGGTCAACGATAACCCAAATGGTGTCATTGCCCGTTTGAGATTTGGGTAAACCCGTAACGAAATCCATGGTTATCATTTCCCATTCCACATGGGAATTTCTGGTTGGGTCAACATTCCTGAAGGCTTTTGGTATTCGACCTTGACTTTAGAACAAGTCAAGCACTTTGAGACATAGGTTGCAATGTCTGCCTTCATTCTTGGCCACCAGTAAACAAGCTTCAAGTCGTAATACATCTTATCTGCACCTGGGTGGATAGAGTATCTAGACTTGTGGGCTTCATCCATGATCAAGCTCCTCAGATTCCCGTATAGGGGTACCCAAATCCTTCCTGCTATAAAGCGTATCCCATCCGAATGAACTTCAAACTGTTGGTCTAGCCCTCGAAGGTTTTCATCTTTAATGTTCTCTTCTTTCAGGCTTCAGTCTGAGCCTTCAAGATTTGTGCCGGCAGGTTGCTTTGAATGGTAAGTTGTAGAGCTCGCACTCTACGAGGTTTCACATGTTCTTTCCTACTCAAAGCATCAGCCACAATATTTGCTTTACCAGGATGGTACTTGATGGCACAATCATAATCGTTTAGTAGTTCAAGCCATCTCCTCTGCCTCATGTTCAACTCTTTTTGATTATACAGGTGTTGAAGACTCTTGTGATCGGTATAAATAGTGCATTTAGTACCGTACAAGTAATGTCTCCATAATTTAAGAGCAAACACAACAGCTCCCAGTTCTAGATCATGAGTTTCATAGTTCTTCTCATGAGACTTTAACTGTCTTGAGGCATAGGCTATGACTTTGTCTCGTTGCATCAAAACACATACCAGACCCTGAACAGAAGCATCACAGTAGACTACAAAGTCTTCAATACCGTCGGGTAGGGACAATATAGGTGCACTGCACAACTTCTGTTTCAGTGTTTGAAAAGCAGCCTCTTGCTTGAACCCCCAATGATATGCTACCCCCTTTTGGGTAAGCATGGTCAATGGTTGAGCTATCTTGGAGAATCCCTCGATAAATCTCCTGTAATAGCCGGCTAGTCCCAGAAATTGTCTAATTTCTGTTGGATTAGAAGGTGTAGGCCAACTTTTGATGGATTCAATTTTAGCTGGGTCTACATGAATTCCATTAGCATCAATCACATGGCCAAGGAATTGAACTTCTTTAAGCCAGAAATCACATTTCGAGAACTTAGCATAGAGCTCCTCTCTCTTTAGTAGTTCAAGGACCAATCTCAGATGTTCTTCATGCTCATGCTCATTTTTGGAATAGATCAAGATGTCATCAATAAAGACAATGACAAACTTGTCTAGATAAGGCTTGCATACACGATTCATGAGATCCATGAATACGGCAGGTGCATTTGTTAGCCCAAATGGCATGACTGTGAACTCAAAGTGACCGTATCGCGTTCTGAAAGCCGTCTTCATAATATCTTCGTCTCTGACTCTCAGCTGATGATAACCACTTCTAAGATCTATCTTGGAGTAAATGCTTGAACCTTGCAGTTGGTCAAATAAGTCGTCAATACATGGCAAGGGATAACGGTTCTTGATAGTCACTTTGTTCAGTTCCCGATAGTCAATGCACATTCTGAAGGTTCCGTCTTTCTTCTTCACAAATAACACTGGTGCTCCCCATGGTGACGAGCTAGGTCGAATGAATCCTTTATCAAGGAGTTCCCTAAGCTGGTCAGATAGTTCTTTTAATTCAGAAGGTGCGAGACGGTATGGTGCCCGAGCTATAGGTGTAGCTCCAGGTACTAACTCTATTGAAAACTCGACCTCTCTTTTAGGGGGCAACCCAGGCAGTTCATCAGGAAACACTTCAGGAAATTCCCTGACGACAGGTACATCTTCAATCTTCCTTTCCTTCTTATCTTTGTCAGTAACTAAGGCTAGGATAGCAGTATGTCCTTTTCGAAGACACTTTTGAGCCTTCAAGTAAGAAATAACTCTCATCACAACACCAGTCTTATCTCCCTCCACACACAGGACTTCATCATTTGGTAGGGGGATACGAATCATTTTGTCTTTACAGATAATTTCTGCAGAGTTTTTGAATAGCCAATCCATACCAACTACTACATCGAAGCTTCCCAAAGTAATGGGCATGAGGTCTATTGGTAGGATATGACCTGATAAATCTAATGTACAATTTTTCAGAATTTGTGATGCGGTCAAGGATTTACCATTTGCTACTTCTACAATATATGGCTCATCTAGGAGTACAGGTTCTACATTCAAGTACTTATAGAAAGTATTAGATACGAAGCTTCTATCAGCTCCCGTGTCAAATAATACTATGGCATAAACATTATTGCCCAAAAATTTTCCCATAATAACGTTAGGGTCTTTTAGAGCCTCACCTTTGCCAATAACGAAAGCTCTGCCCTTGGCTGTATCTTTCTTTTCCCCAGTGCAGTCTTTAGCAATATGGCCCTTTTCTCCACATTTGAAACAAATAACTTCCTTCTTTCCTCCATTCTGCTGATTACCATCCTTCTTTCCTTGGTCTTGAGTCTTGGTCCTACATTCAGGAGCAGTGTGCCCCCTCCTGTTGCATTTGTAGCAAATGATTGCAGTACATTTGCCATGGTGACGCTTGCTACACCTCTGACATCTAGGCGGAATGCCCTGATTATCATGGTGCTTTTTCTGATCTTGCTTCTTGCTTGTACCTTGACTCTCACTTTCTTTAGCATCTTCAAACTTTCTCTTTCCCGAGCTTTCAGCAGCAACGCCCTTACCCTTGTTTCTTGGTGGTAACTTCCCCTGAGCCACAGCCTCATTAGTCAGCTTGTGAGCTAACCTAATGGCCTGTTGGATTGAAGTTGGGTTGGAGGAAGTGACCATAGATTGAATGACTGGCGACAGTCCACGGATATAGCCTTCAATTCTTCTGTGAGCAGGCTCCATCATGTGAGGACACAAAGTTGCGTACTCATGATTTTCGGTGGTATACTTCTCAATTTCAGATCCCACCAATTTGTGGTTCCAGCACTCGGTTTCAAACCTTTGTACTTCTTCTCTCGGACAGAATTCTTCCATCATCAGCTGTTTGAATTCCTCCCAATCCATAGCATTGGCTAGGGAGAGAGTAAGTCTTGAAACTTCTGTCTTCCAGAATGAGAGTGCAGCTCCACTCAAGGCTCCAGAGGCATACTTGGTCCTACTCTC
The DNA here is from genome assembly GCA_024085815.1 of Flaveria linearis. Classification (NCBI taxonomy): domain Eukaryota; kingdom Viridiplantae; phylum Streptophyta; class Magnoliopsida; order Asterales; family Asteraceae; genus Flaveria; species Flaveria linearis. The sequence goes on from CM044003.1 coordinate 85,463,088, forward strand.
ATCGGGACATTCAGATATAGCGAAGATGGATTCACATTTCTCGAACCACCTTATGAGCCCAATGGCCCCTTCTGCACCAGTGAAGATATCTGGTTTGCAGTCTAGGAACATTTTATATGAATAGTGATGACCATTCTGAGCAGCCTGAGTGGCTAGGGCTGCAGCAACACCTTGATTGACCAAGGCTTGTATTTCTTCAGGAGTCATCCATATTGGGTCAGTTCTTCTGGCGCGTCCTCTACCTCTGCCTCTGCCCGCTGGTGCGTCCATCTATCATGAAATTGTTTGATGAGAATTCACACTTTGACATATTCAATAGATGCATTTTATATCAAATATTCAAAGTATGGACAATTACTATAGGACAGATGGGAATTTAAGAAAACTGGATTTTTCGATTAAATTCGGCAAGGCACGAGTACTAAGGAAACAAGTCTCGCTTTAGGTTAGGACAAGCGTAGCTTAGATTATCGAATGGAACATATCAAGGTAATTTGACCTATTTGCCTTAAAGACTTGTGTATGATCGCAGTAACTTCACGTGCTACAATAGCAGAAATCTTACAGCCAGAGTTTCTAGGCCGTGAACGGATTTGACAAGAAGCCATTCTGAAAGATCATTAAGGATTTTTCATGGATATTGGGTAGTATGAGCTATTCAACATGAAAACGACAGTCGAGAATTTGGCATAATAGCAATGAGATGTTCCAGGTGTAATCGTTTGATTCGTAAATCAAAGCGAGTACGTTGACTAATCAAAGTATTGAGTCAATCACAACTTTGTTGAAGACATGCGTACCTATAAGCAGATACTCATCCCAAGGGTTCCCAGGTAAGGTAAACAGGTCCATCGGTTGATTTGGATATATGCGAATACCTTGCCTAGACAGAACACCCCGAGATACAGGCATCACGCTCTTCCAGCATTACATGTTTCAAGTTGTAAGACACAGACTTTGACGAGAATAAAAAAATTGATTTAGGCACGATGATAAGTGTAGATCCCACATGTCGTTGAGAATAAATTTAGGAATTATCGAAAAGAGTCAAAGAGTCAAGTTATGTTTAGGAACACAACTATCTAAGTTTAAGCATATAACTTCTTAATCCTATTCAATCTCTAACTAAGGCAATTTACTTTGTGCAACTATTGTGTGTGGCTATAGGCTAGATGCAATCCCTAACTCAGTATAACCAGTGGCTCTGATACCAATCTGTCACACCCTCAAATTCCGGGTCTGGAATCTATCACAGAGGGGTGAGCAAACAGGATCGAACACAGTAGTCACACATGAGATGCAGTTATCTATATGATAAGTTTTAGATAAACATTTCATTAATAATCAGAGCAGCGGAAATAAAAGATAGATTGTTTTCTTAACAAAATTTCTTAATCATAATTCAATAATAATCAATAGGTACCTTGAGCTTTTATATGATCCTACGTGCATGTCCATAAGCTCCTAGTAGATACCTGAGAATACATGTAAATCAAGTGTCAACACAGGGTGGTGAGTTCATAGGTAAGTAAAACATAATGATAAATCATCAATTATCCTCCATTAGGATTTACTGTAAAAGTGTGAGTTTAATTTACTCACCGGTATATGAATAGCCTGTCGGAACCCTTTTTATTAGGTGAACCCGCTATCCCACATACCCACTATGTACAAGCCCAACAAGTCCTTCACATAAGATTTGTCCATGTACCATAGTTTAATATCCTTTTCATGTGTATATTATATTATCATAATAATTTCAAATCAGAGGGAGCAAATCCTCCTTTACATTTATCCTCATATGGGTTGTATGTGGAACTATAATGCAAACTATATAAAGTGCACATCTGCCTTCTCACTACAGAAACAGTCATCCCAAATGACATCGAGATCTTTGTGCATCTGATATGGATCACATGTCCATACCTTTGTGGGGGTAAGTCACTCCCCGATAGTACTATCCAAAAGATCCCTGCTTATTTATAGTCCAGTATACAGAGAAGGATTTTCATAATAACCATATGTAATCATAAATGTGATCAAATTATTATTTAACATAATACACAAAAATAATTTGTAATTTCAATTACAACATGTATTCCAGCCCCAAAATATTTAAATGATTAAAAAGGGGAATAGTTATGAACTCACCTCAGTCCTTGTGTGGTGTTGACAACCTAGTAAATTCCTGCTAAGGAATTATATTTCACGTCAGCAAACAGATACAAATCCAAAACCTAAATAAGTTAGATCTTGAACCTGGTGTTCAATTGATCTAGGATTTGGTTTTTGGGGATTTGTTATAAACATATAACTAAATCATTTAGTTATTTTGTTAATTCTTTAATAACTAAAGATTACATTTCATAATATTTAATTAGTTTAATAATGATTTTTAACATATCATTATGTTCCAATAAATCTTAGACGTTAAATATAAATTTATATTTAATTTTGTAAGATTTTGTAAATAGACACAATTTATCTAGACATTATATTTATATGATAATGTTTTTATAACTGAACATAGATTATGTATAAATAATGAATAATAACATATCATTAAATTATAACATATTTACATGATAAAACATAATATAATTTATCTAATTATTAATTATGTTCAATTAATAATCATAACATAATAGATTTATGTTCAATAAATAATATAAATTATGTAATTATTAATTATGTTATCCATATTTATATCATGTATAAACATTATTTATGTGTAATAATCTATGTTATTATTTTATTTAAAAATCTATTTATAATTTTTAGTAAATCATGTATTATTTAGTATGATTTTATGATTTAATTTATAAAATCATTTTTATCCATAATTACAGATAATATAACGTCTAATAATAAATTAATAATTTACATTATTATTTAGAGTCTATTTTATGAAAATGGTTATTTATATCATTTATAAATAATATTTTATAAATTTTATTAAGGTGTTTTTAATAAATAAATTTTATAGAAAATTACTTAAATGCTTTTAAAATAAAGAAAGTTTTTAAAAGTTATTTTATAATTTTTGGAAATTTTTGTATATTTTTAAAGGGTCAAAAAGGCTTTTAAAAAAAATGTGTAGGTGGCCGGGTTCGAACCCGCGACCACAAACACACACACCCAAGCCTAAACCAGTGAACCAAAGGCACAAGGCCGCACAAGAACCTGGTTTCAAATTCTTTTAAACACAATATTAGATTATCCCCAATCCATCAAGAACCCTAATTCGGTTCGAATCAAATTGATGCCCAATTCGATCAAGATACTGTATGATTTCATGGGGCTTTTGTTCCCCATGATAAATCGAATGTGTATATGTATTCAATTACCTAAATTGAAGTCGAGATGGTGCTGAATCTTTGAAGAACAGTCGCGATTATGCAAGGATAGATTTTGGTGGCAATTGTTGATGATAATGAAATTCCTTTCACAGGAAGTTTCTAATTCCTCAGATGTTTAAAAGCCCTAAGTTAATTTTATGATTTGAAACTCGTAGAGTAGTATTCGACTGAGTTGCAGGTCGCGAGGAAGGAGAGAATCAAATTGAGGTTTCTGTGTGTTATGGTGCAATTGAAATTTGTATTCGATTATAAACTTTCAGATGATGGAGTAGGTGTGACTACTTTTGATTATCAAAGTGTTTTAGTGCATTTGGTAGTGGTGGTCGGCTGAAATAATTCGGTTTAGTGGTAATCGCACCTAATCCACTCGATTATTCAAATTGCAATGACCCACTAGTTCGAATCAATCACGCAAAGGTGTCGGTAGCCTTTGATTTAATTAAAACCGTGTAATTTTTGGCGTTTGGAGTCGCCGGAAATCGACCGGAGGTCCCCGGAGATGGCGCCGGAAAACCGAGGGGTCGGGGGTTGGGTTTCAGAATTTACAAAAATGGTCCCTGCGGTTTTAATTGTTATCATTTTATGTTTAAAGTTTTAATTTCAAGTTTCAAATTTTACAAAATCACCCCCTGGACTTATTAAATCAATTTTAATAAATTTTGTAAATTATTATTAATTAATAATAATATTTTCAGTATTATTATTATTATCATTTTTAGCTTTATTATTTTTAATAATATCATTATTATTATTTATTATTACTGTTAGTTATATTTTTATAACTAATAATATTATTATCAAATAATAATAAAAATATAGAAACAATTTTTGTATAGTCACATAAATACTAAATTTGCATACATATAAACCATGAAAATTTTCCGAGTTGTCACAGAAAACCTCACACATTACCACGTGTACAAAAGTAACTTTAAAAAGATGTCATGTGACACATTAGATTTTTGTATATTATAATAGTAAGACTTGTCATCATCTCCCGAGTTATATAAAACTTAGAACTCTACAGGCTAGACAATTTTAGCAGGTACTATGGCGAAAATTTCGCTCACATAAAGATTGTCGACATACGAAAGTATTTTTGCAATTGAATAGTTAAGTGTATGTCGGTACAACAATTTATAAATAATAAAAGTTTATAGTTTCACTACTATTTATTACATCTAATTACTTTGAGCTTTATGCAAGTTCGATGAGTGGCACGTCATGAGACCAAGGCCATGAAACAGGACAACATCACATGTGCTTTTATTTTCATATCTACATACAACTGTATTGTCCATAAACTCTTTTTACCCTTTTTGGCCTTCAAACAAAAGCAATTCTACCTTTATTGTTTAAATCATTCTTTCTTGTTAACATTAAAAATTATATATCTAAACATTTTTATTTTTTATTCTCTTAGTCTTCAAACTCACTAGCCAATATTTTTGCTAATTCTTCATCACTATTTAGGTTCCCATGGATAGGTTTCCTCTCTTTTGTTTTAGACTCCCAAGGATTGTTTTCCATTACGTGATACCATTACGTGATAGAACTAGTTATTGACAGTAACTTGCTCTTGATCTTTAGTACCAACATTAATGGGAACTTGATCACTAGAAATTAGTAAAGTCTTATTGGTAGTAGTACTTGTAGGAACTGTTGTTACCAAGAACAATATATGTAGACTTGCATGGATTTGTATTTTTTGTCGATGGTTTCTTTTAGATTAAGCATGTTGAAATTTCAATCAAGCCTAAGAAGCATTAGTACCCTTTCTTGAGCTCTCTAACATCCTTCTTCGTTATACCTTCATGTCTTACCGCCTTTCAGATGCTCTTAGCACCTAAAGAATGATCCTAAACCATACTTCGTTGTGACCAGGTAGGTTATGCCGACTCAAAATGAGAACTTGGATCAAGATCCATAGTTTCCTCCTATTTCTTACTGTCACACCCTCAAAATCCACTAACGGGGTTTTACCGTCAGGCGTGTGACATAACCAGGATCTCAGATAAGCATCAGTTACACCAAACGACTCGATAATTACAAAAGATATAGATTGCTTAATAATAATGAAACAATCCAATTATATTTAAGTATTGCGGAAGCGTAAACAAGATAACATTTAACAATAGTTTTGGAACACGTAAACATGCGTCCAATCCAGTTTATACAAAATAAATGAAGATTTAATCATGAAAACAGTTTGTGATGAATGCGGAATGACATGCAGTAGGTGTTGTGCTTGTAAACATGCCACATCAATGTCCTGAGAGAAACATACAAAATCTTAGTACAAGACTGGTGAGTTCACAGGTTTATCAGAAAACAGTAAGTATCAGTATTGAAATTCCCGGATTTGTAATCAAAGCATACAATGGGTAGCTAGTCCATAATGATCACTATGTGTATGAAGTCGCGACCGAGCTGACATGTAAGCAATAGTATAATGTAGGCCCGGCTGTGGATCACACACCACAACACCTGAAATTACGCTAACCGTTCACCCGTTTGACCAGCTAGCACGACTAGCCCGAGTGGGGTATGTCAATCCCAGTAGTACTACTAACAATCACCTCGCTAAGTCCATATTAACGGTCCGAAGGGCAAAGTATAACACCATAGTATCAAGTATATGCAGTAATACAAAAATCTAATGTAATGTAACGTTTATGAAAACAACATATTTCTCTCCCCCAAAAGAGTATATAAGTAAAAGTGGGGCTGTAAACTCACCTTGAATTGATGTAATGAAAGCAACAAGAGCTTCAAAGAATAAGGTAATGCACGATCAAGCACGATCAATACCTATTATGGATTGTAACTAAGTCTTTAAAATGTATTCAATACGAATAGATATATTTGGTCGAATTTGGATCCGTTCGGTTTGACGCACACGATTATATATATATATATATATATATATATATATATATATATATATATATATATATTGTGTTAAATTAATTATTGTATATTTTATAATAACTTATAGTTATATTCGTAAATTATTCGTGAAATTACAAGTTGTATAATTTCTACAATTTCCATGATTATTTCGTAATTAAGCACGATACATTGTCCATTTTTCATAAAAATAATTATTTAGAACATTTATAAATAACATTTTAAGGTTTTTAAATAAAATAAATTTGCAAAAATCATTTTGTAACATTTAAAATAAGGGAAGTTTATAAAATTTTTTTATAATTTTTAAGAATTTTTCTATATTTTATTGAGGCTTAAAATAAGCCCTAAAAATAAATGAGGGTGCCCGGGGTCGAACCCGGGACCTCACTGTTAGCATGCATGTACTGAACCGGTGAACCAAAGGCCTTAGCCGCGACAGAACTCTGTTTCTTTTGTTTTTAAACAGTATACTCCTATTTCCCCCAAATTCCCTTAGAACCCTAATTCGATTGGATTCAAATTGAACTCGAATTCGATTCTGTTAATGAATATAACCATGGGGCTTTTAATCCCCATGTAAAAACGAGTAGATTAGGGTGTTTACCTGTTTTGGAATTGAGTTGATGATAAACAGATAAGAACAGGTCGTAAGGTATCTTGAATCCAAATGATGATCAAACACGGATGAAATTCAAATTAATTGAACAGAAAGCTTCGTGTGATGCTAGTGAGCTAAAGCCCTGTGTTAATTTCAGTGTAGATGGGTCGGAGTGTGGTGTTAGTATGGGTTGCAGGTCGCGGGTGAAATGGAGATTGAATTCAGGTGTTTATGTGTTTGTGATTAGGATTGCAGATTACATTCGATTTATAGGTTGATAATGTTCGAGTGGTTCGATTAGCTTTGATTAATTTAGTGTTTGAGTGGATAATCTAGCCGTTTGAATTTGTCGGGAATAAAGTAAATTTTATAGCCGTTGATTGACCGTTTCAACGCGTTTTCTTGTTGCATTGGGTTCGAATCTTGTTCACGACACGGTTTGGTGTATTTTGGGCTGTAAAAATCGAGTTTTAGACACGTTTTGGGGTTCGTCGGCGGTTGGCCGGAATTGGCCGGTGACGGCGCCAGAAAAACGGGGGCGGGGGGTTTGGGTTTGAAAAATTTCACAATTGGTCCCTGCGGTTTCGGTTTGTTTATTTTGTTCCCAAACTTAATTAAAATTAAATTACAGATTTGGTCCCTGAGGTTTAGTATTTGTTATTTTATTTTGTTAACTTCTTTAGAAGTTTCAGAAATGACAAATTGCCCCCTGGACTTTATTATGATTATTATTCTTATTATTATTATTATTATTATTATTATTATTATTATTATTATTATTATTATTATTATTATTATTATTATTAAGTTAACACGAGCGAGTATACCGGGTTGTCACACTTACATAGGGTAGGCACCTACTTAACGATGTGTACCCGACCATCACATTTATACTTAATAATATCTAATAAAAAGTAAGTTGTTTCCTAAAGATGTTATTGGTGATATCATGAGCAATCTCATATCAAGAAACAACCTACTTTACAAAAGAAACTAGGGAAAAAGACGTGTTGGATATTAAACGTCCGATCAACGGTCATATCCATGTTACTATCTAAGTACGATCCAATAAGTTATATTTTAGACAACAACAAAGTAATAATGTGTAATTGTTTCATGCTATGTTTCACGAACTGTGAATTAAATTGATGATGAGTAATTATTTAGAGAAATAAATAATAAAGGGGATTAAACCTTTATTACTTAATATTTAATTAGTTAAACGTTTGAAGGTGTATTCAATCAAAAGTTTATTAACAAATTAACCACAAGGGTATTTGGTATTTAAAAGTTAAAAATCAAAAGGTTACTAATATTGATAAACCAGGGACCCAAAACATAAATATTAAATAAAATAGGGATTAGGGACTAATCTCCATTCATCCTTGGTCATTGACCCCCTGTTCACCCTTACGACCGTCGCCCACCACACCACCAAAACCGTCACCACTGTCATGGACCACCACTGTTGTCACTGGCTTTCTTTCTAGGGTTGCAATTGTTAAAAAGATAGAAGCTTTTTCGTGAATCCGATCAACTAGCGAGAACATTGGTGCCTCCAACATGCAATCTTTAGTGCTTTTCACCATTCCATCGTTGTATTAGTTTAATTGCATGTAATTGGATTCCTACTTTGGATATTCAATTAATAAAATTAGTTATGTTAAAACGCTTTTTCTATCTTGATAAAAAGTTACTAACTTTATCAAAAATAACAACTTTAATGGTTATTTAATGGAGTATCGAGTTTTGTGAGCTTCATCCATGATTCGCTCTCGTAGATCTCCATAACGAGAGATCCACGTTCGTCCCAAGTGGGTTCTAACCCCGTGGGTGTTTTCTCCTAGTTCTGTGACTAGACCTTTCATTCGTTCAGAGTTGAGGCGATCTTCTTTCAACGTCTCATCCTGAAATTCTTTCACTTGAGTCATCACGTCCGCGGCCATCACTAAGTGGTACGCTTTCACCCGAATCAGCTCTGGTCACTTCTTTCGGCTCAGGGCATCGACCACCACGTTGGCCTTTTGCCCGGATGGTAGTGGATCTCACAGTCATAATCTTTGATGAGCTGTAACCACCTTCTCTGTCTCATGTTGAGATCCTTTTGCTCAAAGAAATACTTCAAGCTCTTGTGGTCGGTGAAGATGGTGCACTTCGTGCCATATAAGTAGTGCCTCCAAATCTTCTACGCGAAAACCACAGCCGCTAGCTCTAAATCATGTGTAGGGTAGTTGACTTCGTGGGTCTTCAACTGTCGGGATGCATAGGCTATCACCCTTCCACGTTGCATTAACATGCAACCTAGCCCAGAATAAGAGGCATCCGAATACATCACTAAGTCATCACTCCCTTCGGGTAATGTCAAGACAGGAGCTTGAGTTAATCTCGTCTTCAACTCCTTAAAAGCACACTCATGTTCTTGACCCCACACGAACTTCACATCCTTGCGAGTCAATTTCGTCAAAGGTGAGGCTATCTTGGAGAAGTCTTGGATGAACCTCCTATAGTAGCCCGCCAAACTCAAGAAACTACGGATCTCGGATAGCGTCTTTGGAGACTTCCATTGCGTCACCGCCTCAACCTTTGTCGGATCCACCATGAATCCTTCAGCATTAACAACATGACCCAAAAATTGAACCTTACGCAACCAAAAGGCACACTTGGAGAATTTAGAATACAACTTCTCTCTCCTAAGTGTCTCCAATACCTCGCGTATATGGCCGGCAAGTTCTCCCTCACTCTTAGAATAAATCAGGATATCATCAATGAACACTATCACTTATTTGTCTAACATTGGCAGACACACTCGGTTCATCAAGTCCATAAAGGCAGCTGGCGTGTTAGTTAGTCCAAAAGGCATAACAAGAAACTCGTAGCGTCCATAACGCTTACAAAAAGCTGTCTTAGGAATGTCCTGCTCCTTCACCTTCAATTGATGGTAGCCAGATCGAAGATCTATTCTCGAGAACCAACTGGCACCTTGGAGCTGATCAAATAAGTCATCAATCCTCGGTAATGGATACCAATTCTTCACCGTCAGCTTGTTCTGCTTGCGGTAGTCGATGCACATCCGCATACTACCGTCGTTTTTCTTTACAAACAACACCGGACCATCCTATGGAGAGATACTCGGTCGAATTCCTTCATCTCAGTTGGAGTTAATCGATACGGTGCTTTGGCAACGGGTTGAGCACCGGGTATCAAATCGATTTGGAACTCAGTTTCGCAATCCGGTGGCACTCCGGGTAAATCTTCCGGGAATACATCCGTTTCGCAATCCGGTGGCACTCCGGGTAAATCTTCCGGGAATACATCCGGAAAGTCACACACCACTGGTACATCGGACAGTTGTGGTGTTGACGTGTCCACATCCTTCACGTAGACCAGATAGGCACTACATCCACGTCTCATGCATTTCCCCCCACCGCCATCGAAATCACCTTCAGGATCGTAGTAACGCGGTCTCCATAAACCGGCACCAAACTTCCATCGGGCGCAACTATTCGAATCATCTTCTTGCGACAAATGATGTATGCTTCATAGGTTGCTAACCAGTCTATCCCTAGTACTACATCAAATCCACCTAAGGGCATCACATGCAACTTAGCAACAAACCTATGACCTTCTAGTTCTATGGCACAGTCCTCTATCATGTCGGTAATTCTAGTGGACTTACCAATAGCAGTTTCTACATCGAATGACTCACTAATACTTCTACTGCTAGCAGACAACTTAGCACAGAAAGTAGTAGAAATAAAACTCCTACTAGCACCAGAATCAAATAATACAGACGCACAAGTTTGATTTACTAGAAACATACCTGACAAGACATCGGGATCCACTCTGGCTTCCTCCCGGGTCATGGTGTAAGCTTTAGTGCTTGCCCTCTATCCTCCTTCCTCCAGCTTCTTTTTTGCCCCAGAGCTCTCCACCCTCGGCTTCTTGTAATCCTTGCTCGCGTGGCCCTCCTCGCCATAATTATAACACTTCAACACCCTACAGTCTCTAGCGATATGGCCAGGCTTGCCACACCTAAAGCATACGTTCAATCCCAACCTACACTCGCCGGTATGCTCCCTTCCACATTTGCCACCTTCTTCAACCCTGAGCTTGACTACACCTTACGGTCGTCCACCTTCATCCTCTTGTTGTTTGGGGTGAAACCACCACGCCAAAACCTCTTCCCATTCCAGTTTTTATCACCACCACTCGTCTTTTTCACCTCCACCACAGTCTCCTCTCGCTCATCGTACAACCTGCCCGCCAAGTCCACCACCGATCGAAAGGTACCTGCTTGAGCAGCAATCAGATGCCTGCGAATATCAGTCGGTAGTCCTTGGATGTACCTCTTGATCTTCCTTGACACCGGCGTCACCTGATCCAGCACCAGCCTCACCATTTCGTTAAATTTGGGGGTGTACTGCTGGTGGGTCATGGTTCCTTCCTCAAGTTGCAGGAACTCCTTCTCGATCCTGTCGAGTTCCTGATGAGGACAGAATTCCTCGATCACTAACTACTTCAACTCCTTCCATCGCGTCTTCCTGATGGCTCTAGCACCCTCAGCTTGGACAATGTTGTCCCACCAGCACAACGCTGAGTCAAAAAAGAGTGAGTGGCGAAATTCACCTTCTAGTTTTCACGACACTCACTAATCTCTAGCACAGCTTCCATTTCCCTTACCCAACGGTGAGCGGCAGCAGCATTGCCATTGTCATCAAAGGTTGGGGGCTTGCACCTTTGGAATGCCCCATAATTGCACCCTTTGGTCGTCACCCCCACTAAATCATCATCCTCTTCGTCAGACAACACGGTCTCAAACTCCGGTCGTTCCTCCTCCCCCTTGCTTCCCTTGCCTGTTGATCCCTTCCTATTCTCCTTCTCCTTTCTCTCCTCGCTCCTCACTGCCTTGATAACTTCGGTCACCACAGACGGTAAAACTGTCTGCATGACCTGGTGTACCTCATCAGCAATCGCCTCCCTAGCTGAGGCATTTAGGCTAGCATTCTCATTCTCCTCACTTCGACCATGAACCTCAGGTTTCTTATGAGTCGTCTCAGGAGCCTTAGCACTACTCCTAGTCATACGCGGCCGACCTCTGCCTCTAAAAGCCATAGAAGATTTCTATCCAGCCATTTCCTAAATGCTATAAGATTCAAATACTAACACGATCATTCAAGGGAACAGCTCAGTTTATGTCAAGTATAGTAATTCCTTAATTACAGTGGCCAGTTATGATTAGCCACTTACTTTATTCTTCACACCCTAAGCATTTCCTGTCCTGACTACATCAGTATCTAAATCTACTAAGAACACATAAGTCAAATAGCACACGCATATAATACCGGTTAACATTTATAAAAGACATACCTGATGGCACGTAGCTACTCGGGCTGACACCCCTCTATCCATCCTATGTTCAGTTTAAGTTTAGGTTTTGAAAGTATTTTACCCAATTCACTTAAACTATGGCTCTGATACCAACTTGTAAGGCCCCGTTCCCGGGCACCTCACAGTTAGTCATTCATAGCACATAAAACATATTAATACACATTTCATTAAATAAACAGCGGAATTACGTTAGCAAAAACCATTCTCTATTATTAAAAGATACTGTTGTTAAGCAATACAATATTTTCAAGTTACAAAAGATTGTTTAATTGCATTACAAAACAACAATATCATGACATAGGAATGGATGTCAGCCTTTCCCTACGGAGTAGCTTCACCCTAATACCATTCTCAGCAACGATTACCTATCAACTGAAAATATATAAAAATCAGTATTGCTGAGTGAGTTCTAGTTTTAAAAGTATTAGAATACCTTGTATAATGTGTGTGTATATGTATATATATATACTCTTTTTATAATAATACTTCTCTTACTCTTGTACGTGAGCACGCATCAACTATACAACAGGGTAATGCTTTCTTTCTTTACTGTATGTGTAACACCCGGCCTCTCACACCAACAATATTGTCCGCTTCACCCGCGAGGAGCTCACGGATTTGCTTTTGGTTGCCCGGGTGAAAACTTCCTAAGGAGGTCACCCATCCCTGGATTGCTCCCACCTGAGCACGCTTAACTATGGAGTTCTCCTCTCATCCACAGCCAATACGCCCAAAACGCGTTATTGATATTAGAGGCCAGACATTCCTTATGAACCAGGAATCTCTCCTGTCCACGGCCGATGTGGGATATGTGTAGGGTGTCACAAGATGCAACATTTAACTTTTTTTGAACGGTGACTTTCTTATGAGTGACTCAATATCATATCGCCCCCCTGGGCGACCCTAGCCAAGATATGCCCCAGACTATGTTGTCTGAACCGGGTCCACGTTGGATTGTCAGACTTGGTTACGGCGTTCCCCCGGAAACCGTACTGCCTCCACAAGGGTTGCCCCTCTGGAGTAACAGCCGGATGAAAACCGGGGTCGAGCTCTGAGAATCGTCCTCCGCAACCACTCGCTTAAAGGAAAATTCGCTTCATTGCTCTAAATGTCCCCAAGCTGTGACCAAAGAGGTTCGAACCCCTGACCTCCACTTTGGGAGCTGATAGAAGCTTCGTATCCAATACTCTCTCTAAGCACTTGAATGTGGAACGTGTTCAAAAATATTACCAGTACATTTTAATTTTCGGGACGAAAATTCCTCTAACACGGGGATGATGTGACAACCCGGAAAATTTCGGTAAGTTTTAGGATTTAAATTTTAAAATTTTAAAACTTGTTTATAATTATTTTATGAATAAATAATAGTAATAATAATAATAATAATACTAATAATAAAATTTAGTATTAAGAAACTAAATCCTAAAAGTTTAGGGTGGAAGATGTTAATTTTAAAACTTATTTTAAATACTATTAAAAATTTATAAGATTATTAAACTTAAAAACTATTTAAAAATTAAAATAAGAAGTTAAGGGGATAATTTTGTAATTCTTGAAACCTGTTTTAGAAACTTTGGACGTAAAATAATAAAAACAGAAACCGCAGGGACCATTTGTGCAATTTCTAAAACCCAACCCCCCGGCCCATTGTTCCCGTCGATTTCTTTCTCCGGCCGGTCTCCGGCGACCTCCGGCGAAGCCAAACACCCACAATAAGGAGGTTTTGACTCGATTAAACCTTCCCGACACATTCGAGTGGGATTCGAACACCGTACCCCACATCAATTTGAATAATAGAGTCGGGTTGGTGCGATCCGCAAATTCGGCCGACCACCCACCACTAATCGAGCACTAATCATTAATAATAATCGAATTGATTGCGCACTAACGAACTTTTCATCATTTAAAACCTTCCATCAAACTCAAATTCGTTTGAAACACAACAAAACATCACATTCAATCTAACCTCTGTCGCGAACCTGCAACTCACTGTTTCTTCATCGAATCAACCTTAAACAGGTAATTAAACATACAATTAAATTCGTTTGTACATGAGGATCAAAAGCCCCATGAATCTAATCGTTAACAGATTCGATTGGGGGTTCAATTTGGTTGATCTGCGAAGCTAGGGTTCTTGATTTGGGGATGTCGATTGGTTTGTGTTTAAAACAATTAGGAAACGAGTGATTACAGCGGCTATATGCCTGGTTCACTGGTTCCCGATCCACTTGTGATTCATGAGGTCCCGGGTTCGACCCCGGGGACCCTCACTTATTTTTTTTAATGTCTTATTAAGCTTTTAAAAATATATAAAAAACCTAAAAATCATAAAAATAATTTTTATAAACTTCCTTTCTTTTAAAAGCTATGTAATGAACTTCTGTAAAATTATTTCCTTAATACCCTAATAATTTTTATATAAAAAACATATAAAATTTCTAAAAATCATAAAAAATAACTTTTATAAATTTCCTTTATTTTAAAAAGTTATAAAATGAATTTCTGGAAATTTATTTAATAAAACATCTTAATATTTTTTATGTAAACATTATTCTCCTGACATATAATTAATTAATATATATTTATTTATTTACGGATTAAATAAATCAATAAATATAAAGACTACCTAAACATATTTAATTATTTTCAGATAATAAATAATTACTTATTTAACAAGATAAATACAAATTAGATTTTATAAATTTAATTATAAAATCTTACTAAATTAAATACAAACTTACATATTTAAATAATGTCTAAAAATTTATTTAGAACATAATGATATGTTAAAATCATTATTAAATTAATCAAATGAAATGCAAATCTTTAATTATTAAATAATTAACAAAAATAGTTAAATGATTTAATTATATGTTTATAACAAATCCTAGAAAACCAAACCCTAGATCAATTGAACACCAGGTTCAAGATCTAACTTATTTAGGTTATGGATTTGTAACTATTTTCTTATGTGAATTATAATTCCTTAGGAGGAATTTACTAGCTTGTTAACACCACACAAGGACTGAGGTGAGTTCATACTTAACTACTCCACTTTTTAATCATTTAAATATTTGGGGAGGATACATTTTGCTTATTATTGAGATATGATTAGACGTATTGTTAAGAAACGATCTATCTTTTATTTCTGCTACGCATAATATTTTCTACTCTGAATATCAATGGAATGGTTATCTAAAATTCATCATATAGATAACTGCATCTCATGTGTGACTAATGTGTTCGATCCTGTTTGCTCACCCCTCCGTGATAAATTCCAGACCCGGAATTTGAGGGTGTGACAGTATGCCTTGTTCATTCCGTACTCTTTTAACTTTATCTTTCACTATCTGTGTGGACCAATGAGTAATACCCTAAACTATATGCGCGGGGAAACTGGTGTTAGGCCTCTAGTCTCTCAATGGGCTAGGATCTCTGTACACAAGGCTGACCCAGTCACCTAGGGTATGCTACAAAGGTCCGCCAATCTAGTGTGCATCCTTTGGGGTAGCTAACCCGCATCACAGTTGAGCTAACGACAACATGGTCGTGCACCTCCTATATGCTTGCTGTAAGGCCCACCTTTCTTAGGGAAGCCTCACAGTTGGTCATTCACAGCAAAACATCGATTTAAAACAGTCATTTACTCATATGTGTATAAATATATATTGCAGCGGAAAATACTGTAAATTTCAATCCATTACAAATGAAATATAAACATTGTCTTTAATTCTTAAAAACTATTTAAAGTCCTCTTAATCTTTTCTTCATCAGGGATGCCAGTCTTCTAGTGCCAAGAAGCTTCAGTCCCATGCTTCTATCCTGTATCTCTAACCCTCACCTGTCAACTGATATGCATACAAAAGTCAGCTTCGCTGAGTGAATTCTAGGTTTACTTTGCTAAATAACTTTTGTAAAGGATATTAGCTTTATCAGTTGAAAATAATCATTATCCATCATAATATAAATAGACACAGGCTATCACTTTATCAATACTTTATCATTTCTTGTTATTTATTACCCTTCTTTATCCATCAATTCTCTATCACAATCGGTGCCTAGGCTCGCCTAGGACTTTACCGACCCGCCAAATAAGGACTTACTGTCGTACCCGATCAGGCCATTATTGTCATGCCAATTCAAGACTTACTGACCTGCCTGTACGAGCATACTTTATCACTTTATCACTGGTGAGGGCACAAAGAATGCAACCCTCCTTTATCAATTGCTTGCAAGGCTTTACTTTATCACTTTATCAAGGTACATGTTATGGGTCTCATAACCTTTATTTGCGTTCCACTTTCTTGATTAAGTTATACATAATATAACACCACACGTTACAAGACAATTCATCGCTACAAGATTCTATCCCAGAAAGAAAACACGTCATCAATTCCTTAGAAAAACCCTATTCCTTATAAGACAGAGTATAAAACTGTACTTTAAAAGAACTGTTAATAAAGGTATATATTTAGTATGCACACCGCCCAAAACATTTAAAACATGTATAAAATAAGGGATCTAGAACTCACCTGAACTTGTCCAAATAGCTTAGATTCTAAGTCACTTAAACTATAGTCTGGATACTCTAGCTGCACGAAAGTTAATATGCAAAAACGTCATTTTCTTCATAGTTTCGCCCACAGTTTCGCTGGTAGTTTCGCTGCCAGTTTCGCTGGCAGTTTCGCTACCAGTTTCGCTGGGCAGCACTTCTGTCAGTTTCGCTGGACAGATTCGCTGGCATGAGCGCCCAACTTTCGTTGGAATTTCCTAGTTTCGCAATGTCTAAGGTCAGCCTAAGTACTTAGCGAAGCTATCAGCGAAACTGTAGTTTCGCTGTAGCGAAACTGTAGTTTCGCTAGGATTCTCCTAGTTTCGCTGGATAAATACACAGTTTCACTGGATGAATACTTAAATTCGCTGGATCGGAGCCCAGTTTCGCTGGATGAACAGAAACTAAGAACCAGCCCGTTTGTAACCCAAAATCTTAACTTTTTACGTCCAAATCCTTGGTTTACCTTCCATGAAACCAGGTCTAGCCTTTTTAAATGTTTTCATACGTAAAAATTTGACCTTTATGTGTTTCTTTGAACTTTTCAAAACCCCAAAACCCTAGAATCCGAGTTTGATCTACAGAAGACCTTAGAGGTCGATTCTTACTTCGTTTTGTTGCTCTTTCCTTAAGTTTTGATGCTCCAATCAACCAGATCTTCACTCTTCCACCTTTGAATCTCCAAAACTTGAGTTTTCTTCCACTTTCTCTCTCTACTTTCTCTCTCTACGAATTTGGTGGCTAGGGTTGGAATGATGGAATGGATCTGATCATGCATGGTTTAAGGGCTGATTAAGGGCCCTTAAACCCATCAAACTTAGCCCATTAAGGCTAATTTGGTCCATAGCCCACTAATTTACCCCTTTATTTCTTAAATTAACCCTTAAAAGCCCATTATTATTAAATGGCTTGTTTCGGGAAATTTCAGGACGTTACAAGTCTCCCCCCTTATTCAGGTTTCATCCTCGAAACCTGCCTCGTCGTTAAATAGATCGGGGTATTGTGGTCTCATTTCCTCCTCGGATTCCCAGGTGGCATCCGACCCCTTTCGATGTTTCCATTGCACCTTGACTTGCTTGACTACTTTATTTCTCAATTGTTTCTCCTTCCGGTCCAGTATAGCCACCGGTTGCTCTACATAGTTCAGCTTCTCGTCCACTTCGATGTCATCTAGAGGCACGACTACCTCGCCCGGTGCTAAACATTTCCTCAAGTGCGACACATGAAAGGTAGGGTGAATCCCACTCAATTCTTCTGGAAGGTCTAGCCTATAGGCTACATCCATAACTCGTGCTAGTACCTCAAAGGGTCCAATAAACCTGGGACTCAGTTTCCCCCTCTTCCTAAATCAGATGATTCCCTTCCACGGTGACACTTTTAGCATTACCCTGTCACCCACGCTAAATTCTATTGGTCTCCTTCTTTTATCGGCGTATGACTTTTGTCTATCTTTTGCAGCCTTCATATACGCCTTGATTTTCTCCAACTTCTCCGTCGTGGCTTCCACGACTTCTAAGCTTCCTAGTTCCTTCTGACCGATATCACCCCAACAAATAGGAGTTCTGCACCGCCGACCGTACAATAACTCATATGGAGGCATCTTAATACTGGCGTGGTAGCTGTTGTTATAAGAGAACTCTGCTAGTGGAAAATGATCATCCCAGTTACCGCTAAATTCGATAACGCATGCCCGAAGCATATCCTCTAGTGTCTGGATCGTTCTTTCCGATTGCCCATCGGTCTGCGGGTGGTATGCGGTACTAACATGTAACCTCGCGCCCATTTCTTCATTGAACTTTTTCCAAAACTTTGAGGTGAACCGCGTATCTCTATCTAAAACAATCAATACGGGCATACCATGCCGCGCCACAATTTCTCGGATAAACAGTTCGGCAAGCTTTTCTGAACTAATTGCTTCCTTGATTGGAAGGAAATACGCACTCTTAGTCAGTCTATCAACTATCACCCATATCGCGTCGTGGCCTTTTGTCGTGCGTGGTAATTTAGTGATGAAGTCCATGGTAACATGTTCCCACTTCCATTCTAGCACTTCTAATGGCTGAACATAACCATAAGGTCTTTGGTGCTCAGCCTTCACTTGTAGGCACGTTAGACATTTGTTTACATATGCAACCACATCTCTCTTCATCCCAGGCCACCAATAGTCTTTCTTCAAGACATGGTACATCTTATTTGCTCCTGGGTGTATTGAGTAGCGGGTCATGTGCGCTTCATCCATAATCCTTTCTCGCAAGTCGCCATGCCTCGGAACCCATATCCTGCCGTGAAAGGTCTTAACACCCAAGGTGTTCTCTACCAGTTCATCCACCTTTCCCACCATCCTTTCCTTCTTTATTTGTTGCTCTTTTAAAGCGTCCATTTGAGCTTTGCTTATCATCCTCATAACATATGGGGTCACTACTAGTTGGCACGCCTTCACCCGGATTGGTTCATATCCCTCCTTCCGGCTCAGGGCATCGGCTATCACATTTGCCTTACCCGGGTGATAATGGATTTCACAGTCGTAATCCTTTATTAGTTCCAACCACCTCCTATGTCTCATATTTAGGTCCTTCTGCTCAAAGAAATATTTCAGACTTTTGTGGTCGGTAAATATGGCGCACTTAGTTCCATACAAATAGTGTCTCCATATCTTTAATGCGAACACTACTGCGACAAGTTCCAAATCGTTAACCGGGTAATTAACCTCCGTGTCCTTTAGCTGTCTGGATGCATAAGCTATAACCTTTCCTCTTTGCATCAACACACAGCCTAACCCGCAGTAAGAAGCATCGGAGTATACCGTTAGGTCTTCATCTCCTTCCGGTAGGGTTAGCACAGGAGCTTTGGTTAGTCTATCCTTCAACTCCTGAAACGCATCTTCCTGTTCTTTTCCCCAGTCGAACACCACGTTCTTCCTCGTTAACCTTGTTAATGGGGAAGCTATCTTCGAGAAATCTTTGATGAACCTTCTATAATAGCCAGCCAATCCCAAGAAACTACGGATTTCGGATGGCGTCTTTAGGGAATTCCATTGTGTAACTGCCTCGACTTTTGCTGGATCAACCATAACTCCCTCGGAATTAATAATGTGCCCTAAAAACTGCACCTCCCGTAGCCAGAAGGCACATTTAGAGAACTTCGCGTACAGTTTCTCCTTTCGTAAAGTCTCTAACACCTCCTTAATATGACAAGCATGGTCTCCTTCGTTCTTTGAGTATATCAAAATATCATCAATGAAGACTATCACTGATCGGTCCAACATCGGGTGACACACGCGATTCATTAAGTCCATGAATGCCGCAGGAGCATTGGTTAGCCCGAAAGACATAACGAGAAACTCATAGTGGCCATAGCGCGTTCGGAAGGCCGTCTTTGGGATATCTTGCTCCCTTACCTTCAGTTGATGATATCCTGATCGAAGATCTATTCGGGAGAACCAGCTTGCCCCTTGTAATTGATCAAACAGATCATCTATCCGGGGTAGAGGGTATCGATTCTTTACGGTCAGCTTATTCAACTCCCTATAATCTATACACATCCTCATGCTGCCATCCTTCTTCTTTACAAACAACACAGGAGCGCCCCATGGAGAAATGCTGGGCCTAATGAATCCTTTGTCAAGGAGCTCTTGCAGTTGTGACATGAGCTCCTTCATCTCGGACGGAGCTAGGCGGTAGGGTGCTTTGGCAATGGGATGGGCTCCTGACAGTATGTCAATCTGAAACTCTATCTCTCTATCTGGTGGTACTCCGGGCAGATCCTCCGGGAATACGTCAGGAAAGTCCCGCACCACTGGTACATCGGACAACTCTTTTGCTTTATCTTTAACATCCTTGACATACGCTAGATAAGCTCCGTACCCTCACCTCATACATTTCTCCGCCTTGATCATGGAAATGATCCTTGGAACCTTACAATCGTTATCAACGTAGATCGTAACCGGACTACCATATGGAGCCGTTAATCGGATCATCTTTTGTTGGCATACTATGTTAGCATCGTGAGCAGCTAACCAATCCATCCCTAGTACGACATCGAAACCTCCTAAGGGCATGTCAAACAATTGTGCGGGAAAGTAATGACCTCCCAGTTTAATGTGGCAATCCTCTATCACTCTGACTATTCTAATTGACTTACCATCGGCTGTTTCTACTTCGAAGGCATTATCTATGTCCTTAGTTTGGGCATCTAGTGTAGCACAGAAGGATACAGATACAAAACTCTTACTGGCACCACTATCAAATAATATGGAGGCACAAACATCATTGACAAGGAACGTACCTGACACTACGTCCGGGTATTTCCTTGCTTCCTTCTTGTTCATGGTGAAAGCCCTTGCCATGACCTTGGACTTTCCATCATCCCTCTTGTCATTATCCCCGCTTGTTCCCGAGCCTCCCGGCTTGGCTTTCTTGCAATCACTGCTGCGGTTCCCTGACTCGTGGCAGTTGAAGCACTTGTCCACTTTCGGGCACTCTCTCGCCATGTGACCAATTTTCCCACAGCGGTAGCACCCCGGGCTACCCATTCGGCATTCTCTGGGATGCCTCCTCCCGTACTTCCCACATTCCTTGACTTCTTCGACCCCCTTCACAATTGCTTGTTTTGCATCCACTCTTGCTTTCTTGTTTCCCGGTTGGTAATTACCACTTCCATACCTCTTCCCATTATTATTCCACACTTTCCTCGTCTCACCCACTATCCCAGGCCTGCGGTGATCGTACAACCTTCCACTGAGATCCACTGCTGACCTAAAAGTACTAGGTCGGGCAGTGACCATATCCCTACGAATGTCCAGAGGCAACCCTTGTATATACCTTTTGATCCTCTTGGATTCGGGAGTCACCAAGTCAGGCACCAGACGGGCCATTTCATTGAATTTCGTAGTGTATTCCTGATGTGTCATATTTCCAGCCTCCATACTCACAAACTCTTGCTCAATCTTGTCAAGCTCTCTTTCTGGGCAATACTCCTCTATCACCAACCTCTTCATCTCCGGCCACTTCATCCTATCAATAGCCTCCTCCCCGTAAGACTCGACGATGTTATCCCACCAACACAGTGCTGGGTCCAAGAGGGAATGGGAAGCAAACTTCACGTTTTGGCTTTCCCGGCACTCGTTGATCTTCAGTACGGCCTCTATTTCCCTGATCCAACGCTGGGCAGTAGTAGCGTTACCAGTGCCATCAAACGTTAGGGGCTTACACCTCTGAAAATCCCCGTAGCTACACCCCTTCGCCCTCTCTTCCGCCTCAGAACCATCATGGTTACCCAGACGATCTTCCTCGTCGCTCAACTCCTCAGTCTTGACCACTCCTTTTTTATCAACCTTATCTGAAGCCGTACTCTTCTTACTGTCGCCCTTAACCTGCTCCACAAATTCCGCAAGCAGAGCGGGCATCACTCCAGATAGGACCTGGTGCACCTCTTGGGCAATAGCTTCCTTTACCGTTTCCTTCAGTTTTGCCTGATCAGTGGTAGGCCCCTCGGCTCCCGTTTCTAAATCAACCTCCTCCTCCTTAACTGGTTTGTCAACCGGCTTCCTTGTTGACCTTCTAGTTGGTTTCGCAGTTTCACCTGCAGTTTCTTTCACCTTAAGAGGGGGCCTTCCCCTAGTACTCCTCCGGGTGACCATAACTGGAACTGCTTTCTTTGGTGCCATTCTTTCTACTTTCTATAAGATTCAGAATGTCAATATGGTCTTTCAAGGCAAGTTCAGATCACGACAAGTTTTGTAAATTTTTAATAACAGTGGCCAGTTGTGATTAACTACTTACAGAACTTCTCGTGCCCTAGACTTTCCTATCCTGAACCACACTAACACTAGAACCTACTATACCTATTCTATGCATGTATAAGTCACATAAATTCAGATAGGCATCACAGATAACATTATCATACCCTACCACGACTCTTAGCTTAAATAAGAGGGCACTACCCACTAGAATAAAACTTACAGCATATTTGTTACCTCTCGGCATGGAGCTTCTTGGACTGGCATCCTTGACACTTGGTCCCATTATCTGTTTAAGTTTAGGTTTATAAAAATGTTTTCCCTAAATCTCTTAAACATTGGCTCTGATACCAACTTGTAAGGCCCACCTTTCGTAGGGAAGCCTCACAGTTGGTCATTCACAGCAAAACATCAATTTAAAACAGTCATTTACTCATATGTGTATAAATATATATCGCAACGGAAAATACTGTAAATTTCAATCCATTACAAATGAAATATAAACATTGTCTTTAATTCTTAAAAACTATTTAAAGTCCTCTTAATCTTTTCTTCATCAGGGATGCCAGTCTTCTAGTGCCAAGAAGCTTCAGTCCCATGCTTCTATCCTGTAGCTCTAACCCTCACCTGTCAACTGATATGCATACAAAAGTCAGCTTCGCTGAGTGAATTCTAGGTTTACTTTGCTAAATAACTTTTGTAAAGGATATTAGCTTTATCAGTTGAAAATAATCATTATCCATCATAATATCAATACACACAGGCTATCACTTTATCAATACTTTATCATTTCTTGTTATTTATTACACTTCTTTATCCGTCAATTCTCTGTCACAATCGGTGCCTAGGCTCGCCTAGGACTTTACCGACACGCCAAATAAGGACTTACTGTCGTACCCGATCAGGCCATTATTGTCATGCCAATTCAGGACTTACTGACCTGCCTGTTCGAGCATACTGGTGAGGGCACAACGAATGCAACCCTCCTTTATCAATTGCTTGCAAGGCTTTACTTTATCACTTTATCAAGGTACATGTTATGGGCCTCATAACCTTTATTTGCGTTCCACTTTCTTGATTAAGTTATACATAATATAACACCACACGTTACGAGACAATTCATCGCTACAAGATTCTATCCCAGTAAAGAAAACACGTCATCAATTCCTTAGAAAAAACCTATTCCTTATAAGACAGAGTATAAAACTGTACTTTAAAAGAACTGTTAATAAAGGTATATATTTAGTATGCACACCGCCCCAAAACTTTTAAAACATGTATAAAATAGGGGATCTAGAACTCACCTGAACTTGTCCAAATAGCTTAGATTCTAAGTCACTTAAGCTATAGTCTGGATACTCTAGCTGCACGAAAGTTAATATGCAAAAACGTCATTTTCTTCATAGTTTCGCCCACAGTTTCGCTGGTAGTTTCGCTGCCAGTTTCACTGGCAGTTTCGCTACCAGTTTCGCTGGGCAGCACTTCTGTCAGTTTCGCTGGACAGATTCGCTGGCATGAGCGCCCAACTTTTGTTGGAATTCCTAGTTTCGCAATGTCTAAGGTCAGCCTAAGTACTTAGTGAAGCTATCAGCGAAACTACAGTTTCGCTGTAGCGAAACTGTAGTTTCGCTAGGATTCTCCTAGTTTCGCTGGATAAATGCACAGTTTCGCTGGATAAATGCACAGTTTCGCTGGATGAATACTTAAATTCGCTGGATCGGGGCCCAATTTCGCTGGATGAACAGAACTAAGAACCAGCCCGTTTTTAACCCAAAATCTTAACTTTTTACGTCCAAATCCTTGGTTTACCTTCTATGAAACCAGATCTAGCCTTTTTACATGTTTTCATATGTAAAAATTTGACCTTTACGTGTTTCTTTGAACTTTTCAAAACCCTAAACCCTAGAATCCGGGTTTGATCTACAGAAGGCCTTAGAGGTCGATTCTTACCTTGTTTATTGCTCTTTCCTTAAGTTTTGATGCTCCAATCAACCAGATCTTCACTCTTCCACCTTTGAATCTCCAAAACTTGAGTTTTCTTCCACTTTCTCTCTCTACGAATTTGGTGGCTAGGGTTGGAATGATGGAATGGATCTGATCATGCATGGTTTAAGGGCTGATTAAGGGCCCTTAAACCCATCAAACCTAGCCCATTAAGGCTAATTTGGTCCATAGCCCACTAATTTACCCCTTTATTTCTTAAATTAACCCTTAAAAGCCCATTATTATTAAATGGCTTGTTTCGGGAAATTTCGGGGCGTTACACTTGCAATACTTTTTAACATTTTAGTTAAGTTCCACTTCTCTTTACCATTACTCTTTCACATTGTTAATGATAATATATGCATTTATAATCATGGGCACTCCACATAAGTCACACAATATAATCATTATGACCATAGGAACCACTTATAATAATTCAATATAATAACAATTAAAAACCCTAAGTCAAACTTGGGTCAAACCCAAAGATTATGTTTTTCTCAAAATTTCAGAAAATGTTCTAAGTGTTCTAGGCGCATGAGCACTATGCAGGCGCATGAGGCCTGTTTAGGCTCATGGGCACTATTTGCACGTTTTAACACTTAGGCGTTTAGGCCATCTCAGACGCATGGGCACTATTTGGACGTTTGGTCCATACTTAGGCGTTTGAGTCTAAATCTTAGACGCATGGGCTACTGTTCAGGCGCATGGGTTTACACTTGGAATTTCTAAGGCATAATCGAGACGGTTGGGGCACTGCTTGGGCGGTTGGGCCCTGTTTGGGCGTATGGGCTGACTTAGAACTTTCTAAGGAAAAATTTTAGGTGGTTGGGTTATTATTTAGGCGGTTGGGCAACCTGTTTAGCATATTTCTATATTATTTCCAGTCCCAAACATCGTATCATCCTAATCTAAGTTTATTAACACTTGTCTTACATGTTTATCACTTAAACAACCATAAATCATCACTATACATGAACAATTACATACGGTTACACATATAAAAACTATAAAAAATCACTTTTAATACATTTTCAACCCTAAAAGAGTTAAAACAAGTAAAATACGGGGTCTATAACTCACCTTTGCTACTCTCAAGCCTCAACTCCAAGCTTGAACTTTTAAAAAAATTCAAACACCTAGAAACCCACCAAACACACACCCGAGCACACACACAAACACATAGGCATATAACCGAGACTAAGCCCAACATAAACACTCAAAAACAACGAATTCTTACCTTGAATTCAACCTCTCCTTCTTCTTCTTTAAAAAATCCGAGAGTTCTTTCTCTCTCTCTCTCTCTCTAAAAATCCGAATGAAAGATGATGTGAAGAGAGGGTGGGCGGCCATGCTCACCTTTTACACCAACTTTCTGGTACTTTTATACCATTTTACACATTTAACCCCTCACTTGAGTCTTATTGCATTTCTTGCTTTTCCTTCTCTTTTATTCTTCATTTCTCATCTTTCTAAATATCCGGGTGTTACAAGTCCACTCCCTTATGTAGGTTTTGTCCCCGAAACCTGTTATTCCTCAAACAGATAAGGGTAATGTTGCTTCATCTCTTCTTCAGTCTCCCACATAGACTCGGATCCCTTCCTATGTTTCCACTGTACACACACAAGAGGGACCACTTTATTCCTTAACCTTTGCTCTTTACGATCAATGATCGCCACTGGTTGCTCCACATAATTGAGCCGTTCATCCACCTCGAATCCTCAAGTGGTACAACCATGTCTTCATCAGCTAAGAACTTCCTCAGATGGATACATGGAATGTGGGATGAATACCACTTAACTTATCTGGCAATTCAAGTCGATAGGCCACCTCTCCTACTCGAGCAATGATTCGGAAAGGTCTTATATACCTCGGGCTCAACTTGCCCTGCTTTCTAAACTAAATGATACCCTTCTAAGGTGAAACTTTTAACATAACCCTATCACCCACCTGGAACTCAATCGGTCTACGCCTCTTATCAGCATACGACTTCTGTCTATCTTTAGCTGCCTTCATAAAGGCATTGATATTTTTTAACTTCTCATTCGTAGCCTTGATCACCTCGACACCTCCCAACTCCTTCTGCTCAATGTCTCCCCAACATACGGGCGTTCTATATCTTCTACCGTATAGCATCTCATATGGTGGCATGCCAATACTAGCATGATAACTATTATTATATGAGAATTCCGCTAACGGTAAGTGATCATCCCAACTTCCTTCAAAATCAATCACGCATGCCCGAAGCATGTCCTCGAGTGTCTGAATCATCCTCTCACACTGACCATCCGTCTGTGGATGATAACCGTGCTAATGTGTAGCCTTGTCCTCATCGCATGATGGAATCTCTTCCAAAACTTCGATGTGAATCGGGTGTCACGATCCGACACGATTGACACCGGCACGCCATGACGAGCTATAATCTTCTTGATAAACAAATCCGCCAGTCTTTCGGATGAGTACGTCTCGCGGATCGGTAGGAAGTGAGAACTCATGGTTAGACGATCAATAATCACCCAGATGGCATCGTACCCCCTCTCCGTGCTGGGTAACTTCGTAATGGAGTCGATGGTGATATGCTTCCACTTCCACTCGGGTACATCCAACAGTTGGATCTTCCTGTAGGGCTTCTGATGTTCTGCCTTCACTTGCAAGCAAATAAGGCACATACTCACATACTCCACCATATCACGTTTCATACCCGGCCACCAGTAGTCCTTCTTCATGTCTTGATACATCTTGGTGACACTGGGATGAATGGAGTATCGAGTTTTGTGAGCTTCATCCATGATTCGCCTTTGTAGATCTCCATAACGAGGGATCCATATTCGTCCCAAGCGGGTTCTAACCCCGTGGGTGTTTTCTCCTAGTTCGGTGACTAGACCTTTCATTAGTTCAAAGTGGAGGCGATCTTCTTTCAACGCCTCATCCTGAAATTCTTTCACTTGAGTCATCACGTCCGAGGTTATCACTAACCAGTACGCCTTCACCCGAATCGGCTCAGGTCTCTCCTTTCAGCTCAGGGCATTGGCCACCACGTTGGCCTTGCCCGGGTGGTAGTGGATCTCACAGTCATAATCTTTGATAAGCTCTAACCACCTTCTCTATCTCATGTTGAGATCCTTTTACTCAAAGAAATACTTCAAGCTCTTATGATCGATGAAGATGGTGCACTTCGTGCCATATAAGTAGTGCCTCCAAATCTTCAACGCGAAAACCACAGCCTCTAGCTCTAAATCATGTGTAGGGTAGTTGACTTCGTGGGTCTTCAATCAGGATGCGCAGGCTATCACCCTTACACATTGCATTAACACTCAACCTAGCCCAGAATAAGAGGCATCCAAATACACCACTAAGTCATCACTCCCTTTGGGTAATGTCAAGACAGGAGCTTGAGTTAATCTCGTCTTTAACTCCTCAAAAGCACACTCCTGTTCTTGACCCCACACGAATTCACATCCTCGCGAGTTAATTTGGTCAAAGGTGAGGCTATCTTGGAGAAGTCTTGGATGAACCGCCGATAGTAGCCCGCCAAACCCAAGAAACTACGGATCTCGGATGGCGTCTTTGGAGACTTCCATTGCATCACCGACTCAACCTTTGCCGGGTCCACAATGATTCCTTCAGCATTAACAACATGACCCAAAAATTGAACCTCGCGCAACCAAAAGGCACACTTGGAGAATTTAGCCTACAACTTCTCTCTCCTAAGTGTCTCCAATACCTCGCGTATGTGGTCGGCATGTTCTCCCTCACTCTTAGAATAAATCAGGATATCATCAATGAAAACTATCACTGATTTGTCTAACATTGGCCGACACACTCGGTTCATCAAGTCCATAAAAGCAGCTGGCGCGTATGTAAAACCGTGGAATTCTCCCAGAAACAATCAAATCACGATCTCAATCATATGAATGCGGAATGTAGACATGATTGGAATGAAATAAGAATCGAATTGATATTGTATTGAACAAAAACAACCTATTACAGGTCTTGTGCGAAAAACACACAGTATAGGAGTAAAATATGATCAAAAGCTTAATTACAAAACGAAAACTAAACTATTTATACTAAACAAACAGTTCTCGCGCGACAGACTTGTCGCGCGGCTCATCCTTTCGCGTGGATGTCCTTTTCGCGTGAGTACTTCATCTCGCGTGAATCTGTCTTTCGCTTGTCATCTTTAGTTTCCGAGTTTGTTGTTTTGCCGAGCCTTATGTAATCTTCTACAATCTCCCCTAGGCTCGGCGAAACATCTTCAGTCAAAATCAACATTTGCTCTCTTATAAGTACCAGAATAAGCGTACCATTTATTTCGAAGGATTCGATCTGTCATCCAGACATATTGGCAAGACAAGAAATAAACAGACTCATCAGCTGAAATGGGACAGTGTAGTAGCTTGATCAAGTCATCTTTGCCAAATTTCATTAAGTCAGCTGGATCAATGATTCTAAATGATCTGTCAGTACATCTGATCACAGCATGACCTGGATCCTTTTCACATCTCCAAGAAATTAATTGCTTTAAAGAATTTGGAGGAACAGGAGCATGAACAGGGACTTTTCTGATGAATTTTGGATGTTGATAGACTCTTATTTTCATCGGAGCTTTAGTATTTTCATCAATTCTTGTAGAGTCATCAATCACCTTTGATTTAGCAGTTTTGAAGTCCTTGAAATTTGTTCTCATCTCCCTTCGTATCATAGATCTCATTAGTTCAGCTTCGCTGTAATTGCTTTCATTAAAGAATGGAGCTTTGCCCATGGAATAAAGATCAACAACACGTAGAGTATGGAAGTCTTGTGTGCTCTTCAGATAATCAATTTCTCCATTCTTTCTCTTTATGACATACAACCTTTTCTCGCCATCATAACCCCAGCTAATAACATGAGACATTTCACCATACTTTTGTTTTGGCTTTGATATAAACAGAAAATGAGTTTCAGTAGGTGGTGGTGGTGCTTTGAACATTAAACCTCCTCTAGTGTATAAAGCAATTTGTCCAGTAGAATCTTTCTGCGTTGAAACAGTAGGAGTTGAACCACTCACAGTCTCAGTTGGAATTTCACCTTCTTCAAAATTGATATCTTTGAATAAATCTTGTAGGTTGTTTCCAAATATATCTGTATACTCATTTTCATCATTCAAATCATCAAACAAGTCAAACTCTTCTTCTACAACACTAGATGAAGATTGTTGAAATGAGTATAGTTCCTTTTCATACAATTCTCAGTATCAGGGTCAAGTGGATCATATCCTTCTGGATCACTAGTACTTGGTCGAGTGACATTATCAGTGCTAGTATCACCAGTTGGATTAGAAGATAATCCTTCAGCATCACCTCCATCATCATCATTATTATTATCATCATCATCTCCTCCATCATGTTCACCATCATCTCCACCATCATCATCATCATCATTGTCATCATAATCCTCATCATCATTAACATCATCCTCAACATCATCAACATCATCATCTTCTGAATCCTCATAATCAATCAAATCTTCATCCTCTTCTTCAGTAACAACAGGAAGATTCATTATATGCTCTGGCTCAACGAAAGCTGTAGATTTAAAAGCTTCAGTGATAGGTACTTCAGATGAAATTGGTACATCTTCAGTCGTACTAACACTTGGCTGTTCTTCAGTAGTTTGAGCTTCGTTGACCTTTTCACTTTCTTGAGTATCTTCTGCAGGAGATGGGCTTGGAGAACGCCTGCTCGTCTCACCAACCACCGTAGTAGACCTGATAACTGGTGGTTGATGGAAATATGTCTGAGATATAAACTCTCTAAGCTCATTCAACTGTCTTTCCAACCCTGAAGAATAATCAAACATGCTTTTCATTTGTTGTTCCAGAGACACTATCCTTGTATCTTTTATTGCTGAGTCAAGATGAATCATGTTAATCATCTTTGTCTTTTCTTCATTATCTTTTCTCAATTCAGCAATCAGTTTAACATTCTCGAAGCTTTCTTTCTCCAAGTTCTTCACTCTTTCTTCTAATGTTATAGAACGAGGAGCACTGGTGGATTCTTCTCTCCCTAGGAAATCTGGAGGAGTATTCAAAAATGTATCTACATCAAACTCCAGATTTTCTTGTCTTGGAGGAGTGGTGAAACCAGATTCAGCAATATTAGCTGATTCAGAAACAGGAACTGTTTCTGTCTCAGGAGAAGAAGTAGTCACATCAACAGGCTGCTCTTGTTCAGTCTCAGCAATAATCACATGAGTTCGTGGTTTCCTGGGAATACCACCTCGTCCTCTTTTCCTGGCAGGAAAATCGTTCCTTCTAGCCATTCTTTTGCGCCTCATCGATGTACTAGGAGACTCCTCAGGGATGTAATCAGTATCCCTATCTTCAACATTTTGTCTTGAGGAAGTTGGAGTAGAAGGTGTCTGATCAGTTTGAATCACATAGGGAACATTCCCTATCTGATCACTAGCCGTCTCCGAACTGGAAGCAGAATGAACAATTCCTTCCATTCTTTCTTCATTCACATGCTCATCATCAAATAATCTTTCAATCTCTTCATCTATGTCGTTTCTAGCAGCAGACGCAGAAGTGCCAGTCTGTGCTTCACCAGTTTGAGCATTTCCTCCTAACTCACCAACATCTTCCTCTATCTCAGAAAATTTGCCAATTTTATCAAAACTTTCTCCTGAGCATTTGTTTCCTCTTGCTCCAGTGAGATGAGTAAAAATCTCCTTCTTGATAGTCTGTACAACATATTTTGGAGACCTCTGAGTGGCAAGCTCAGGATAGGCGTCATTAATTACCAGCTGAATAAACCGAGGATACATAATAAACTTTCTTCCCGGATTAGCTGTGGCATTTTTCACCATCTCCTGGAAGATTACTCCAGAAATACTGAATGGAAGATCATCCACCAGGGAGACTAATAACGATCCAAAAACAGCACTTAGACTGTCCATCCCAGCCTTCAGATTACTCAAACAGTGAATAATCACGTGGAATAGATACTTCCAATACGGTGGCAACCACTTCTTCTCCAAACTAGGATATCTGTACTCGTATCCCATCCGAGTTAGACAGTCGATAACTACATCATCATCCAATCTGGTTGGAGCACCCTCTTGGTCATCAAATAGTAGTACTCTGTTCAGAATAGCTTGAGAAACAGTCACTCTCTTATCTTTGACAGTAGCAGTGATGATTTGATTTCCAGCTTGGTCTTTTTCTAGAGCAGCTGTGCTCCAGAAAGAATCAATCAACTCAGAATATATAGCTGGATCAGCAGATATGGCATAAACTATGCGAGAATTCTTCAGCCCTTCTATCATAGATGTAAAAAGTTCCTTTCCTTCAGGAACATCATCTAAGTATGTTACACAGTTATGATTTTTATTAAAAACCATCTGTGCCATCTGCATTGTCACAAACAATCATGATTAGAACACTTTGAAATAACTTACTTATGCCAAAGAAAAATCATTTTACACTTAGTGAATTTCTAAGTCGCATGAGAGTGCAAATTTCACACTTAGAAAATATTATGAATAAAAATTCATTTAGTGCGAAAATGAACACTTTAGCACTTAGAAAAATTTTCAAATGACTATCTCAGTTGAGCGACACCCTTATTAACTTGACAATGACAAGTTATACGAAAACAACTGTTAAGCAAAAAACAATTTTCAAATTAAACAAACTATCATGCGAAAATAGCTTTTCAAGCGAAAACCACAGTTCATGCGAAAAGACTAGATCAAGTGAAAATCATATATTCATGCGACAACAAGTTTCACGCGAAAACCATGTTTGTGAAATTCAAACCTTACGCGAAAGCAGGATTCACGCGATAACAATTATCACGCGAAAACACAATTTCGCGTCTGTTCATTTCACTTATGCGATTCGCGTAACCCAACCTTCGAATTTACTGTCCAAATCATAATTTTAATCCATGAAAATCATTCCATCACTGTCGCCTAAGTCCAATAAGTCTATTTCATCTTTCAATTTTAACATTTAAGTTTATTTATTTGATTTTAGTTTAAAGTTGTTAAGTTCCCTTTTTTTTTATCGCTATAGTAACCATAACAACCAACTATACCTTTACAACTCAGTATAGATGCAATGTGAACTACTAAGTGTTGTAGATTAGCTAATAAGAACAATATGAACTCTGATTTTGAAGTTATGAATGGAAGCGAAAAATGGTTTTCGGAAGTGAGCTGAAGCGAAAAGTAATTTCGTTTAAGCCACTGTGATATTTAAACCCCAGGTTACTCACGCGACAAATCCTTTCGTGAAATAAGGTTTCGCGTGACAACATATTTTCGCGCGAGATGATACTTTTCACTTTTTTAACTTTTAAATTTTTTCTTATTTTTCAAAACTTTCAAATCTTTTTATTCTCAATTATTTATGTCAACAGAATGTTTTAATTACCAAGTGACCAATTAATTTAATGAATTTTCAATTTTTAAAATTTATCTGTTATTTATTTGTCTTTAAAAAGTGAAACAACATAGAAGTAAAATAAGAAACACTACACACAAAATAACAAAATAATGAAAATAATTAAAGAATCAAGATTAGATTTGTTCATTTTGTACGAATTTTCATAATGAGATCATATAGTTCTTTGTTAAGTCAAGACTCTGTCCAGTTTTATTTAAAATAACTGGTTAAGTTGATTGTCAATATCTTTTGTCCTTTTTAAACTCATACTTCAGGTTTTACTCAGAAACATAAGGAGTGATATATATCATGTTTTGTGTTGATTTAATAGAATTCAGTGGATCCCACAATCAGAATTTCTGTAAAATAATTATTATCTTTCAAGACACTGTCGAGATTTCAAGTCACCCCAATTTGACTTAAACCATGCATTGTTGATCAGTGATACCATTTGTTTATTCCTAAAATATAACTATTTGAGCATAACTAGCCTGAGAAATATCTCTTAACAAGGAATATTAACAAGTTTAAGGACTTACTAACAGCCATCCGGACTTACGTCTGCCCTCTCAAGATGTTTAGGACTTGCAAGCCATCCGGACTTACATGCCCCATCTTTTGATTTTGCCTTCCATGATCAGAAAATATTCTCAAAATAGAAAATATATACAATATAGTATGTATGTCTTTAGACATATCGTTTGATTTGTTGTGCTTCTTGGCATCTTATATCCTATATGGCCTTTTGGCATCTTTTTGTTCAATTATTTGCTCAACTATTTTCTTTTTGCTTTTTATTTCTTTTTGTCTTTTTGTATTTTATCTTTTATATATATATATATATATAGTTATGATAATCACTGAATCAAACAAATACAGGCTTGAGTATGACAAGATTATAACTCTCAGTCTGTGTTAAAACATTTTTTGACATTGTCACAGAATCCTGATATGTTCCCCACTAAATTATATCACTTTAATTCAAGTGTAATCACTCAATTATGATCTTTTCATTTCTAAAGCAAAGCCTATCGACACATCAATCATAATCCAAGTCTAGTCTTATTTAAGCCTTTGAAAGTACTTAGACTCTTTTAGAACTTTGTAATATCATTTCTCATTTCAGTATGAAAAATTCTTTTCTTTTCTTTTCTTTGTGTTTTTTCAATCCTTTGATCTTAACTCCCCCTAAAACCAAAAATATTTTTCATAACATGTTTTCTAATTTTCTCCCCCTAAAATTGTGATTGTCTTTTTAAAGAAAAAGAAACAATTGCAATTTTATTTGTTATTAACAAAAGTGAAAAATCTTTTATGAATATTCAAGAAATTAATTTATCCAAAATTAATCATTCCCAATGATTGCACAAGGAAATCAAATCGAGAATGATCAAATGCCTTGGTAAATAAATCAGCAATGTTCTCAGTTGACGGCACTTGTTTTAAATGAATAAGTTTTCGATCAAAACAGTCACGGATAAAATGGATCCGGATGTCAATGTGTTTAGTTTTGGAGTGTTGAATGGGATTTTTAACAATGTTCAGAACTGCCGTGTTGTCACACCAAATGGGTGTGTCATAGATGTTGAGACCATAATCGAGAAGTTGTTGTTGAATCCAGACAAGCTGGGAACAACAGCTCGATGCAGCCACATATTCAGCTTCGGCAGTGGATGTGAAAACAGTGTTCTGCTTTTTACACTGCCAAGAAATGAGTCGGTTGCCCAGGAATTGACATCCTCCTGTAGTCGATTTCCTGTCTAAATTACAACCACCATAATCACTGTCAGTATAAGCAAATAAATCGAAATCAGAATTTCGAGGATACCAAAGACCAAGTTTGGGTTGACCCTTGAGATACTTGAAAATCCGCTTGACAGCTTTCATGTGTGATTCCTTTGGATCACTCTGATAGCGGGCACACTGACAAACAGGGAACATGATATCCGGCCTGCTTGCAGTAAGATACATGAGGGAACCAATCATTGATCTGTACAGATGTTGATCAATTGATTTTCCTAATGGATCTGGAGTAAGAGTAGGACGAGAAGCCATAGGAGTTGGAGCTACTTTGGAATCTTGAAACTTGTATTTCTCAAGAATAGTCTGAACATACTTTTCTTGATGAATGAGAATACCAGTTTCAGATTGACTAACTTGAATACCCAAGAAAAATGAAATTTCTCCAAGGGAACTCATCTCAAATTTCTTCTTCATCACTTCTTCAAACTCCGTGCACATACTATCATTTGTAGATCCAAAAATGATGTCATCAACATAGATTTGAACCAGAATGATGTCATCACCTGATTTACGAATGAATAAGGTTTGATCAATTGCGCCTCGTGAATAACCATTAGCAAGCAAATGTTCAGTCAGAGTTGCATACCAAGCACGAGGTTCTTGATGTAAACCATATAATGTCTTATCCAACTTGTAAACATAATCAGGATGATCTGGGTCTTCAAATCCTGGAGGCTGACAAACATAGGTTTCTTCCTTCATTTCCCCGTATAAAAATGCAGTTTTAACATCCATCAGATACACCTTGATATTCATGTATGAAGCAAAGGCTAAGAATATGCGTATTGCTTCAAGTCTTGCAACTGGAGCATACACTTCTTCATAATCCAATCCTTCAACTTGATAGAATCCCTGCACCACAAGACGTGCTTTGTTCCGAACTATAAGACCTTTTTCATCAGTCTTGTTTCTGAATATCCACTTTGTTCCAATCGGAAGCTTATCCTTTGGAAGTTCAACAAGATGCCAAACATTCAGCTTCTTAAATTGCATCAACTCATCATGCATTGCTTCTATCCAGCTATTTTCCTTGAGTGCCATTTCCACATTCTTGGGCACTATTTGCGATAGAAAGCAAGCATAAAGGCATGTGTTGATTGCTCCTGATCGGCTTCTGGTAATAACTCCTTCATGCAATGGACCAATGATTGCTTCTGTTGGATGAGTTTTATGTATTCTCAATTGAGGAATATCATCTGCAACCATCCCATCTTCCAAATTAGTAATGTGTTCAACATTATCAAGAACTTCTTCAGATTGTCTAGATTGATACACAATATTTTCTTCAAGTGTGTCATCTGAAATAGGATTTTCAGTAGCAGTAGACACATTTGGAGATTCTTCAGAAGGAACTTGAATGACTTCTATTGGTGTATCCATAGTTTCTGAAGAAGACGAAGATAATGGTGAACTCGATGATTCTTCCAGCTCCTGATTGGGAATTTGTTCTGAAGGAATATCTGATAACTCAGAACTTTCAGATACTTGCACAGAAGCTGTAGGTGTATCCTTGGATGATGAAGAATTTGCAGAATCAACAGATATAATGGATGGAAGTTCCTCAATGATTTTGTTCTCCAAAGATATTGCTTGAGAATTAGAATCTGCAGACAAAGGTTTAGAAATTTTAAAATTTATGAACAAAGATTCATAATCATAAACCCATGAAGGAGCTGAACCTGCATCAGTTATGTTAAGCTCGTGCCAATCAATGTTAAATGACTCAATAATTTGTCTAGTTCTTTTATTATAAACTCGATATGCAACCTTATTGGCAGCATATCCCACAAAGTAACATTCATCAGCCTTTTAAGAAAATTTTAAAGTTGATTCAGTTGTATGCAACAAAGTGCAACAACAAGCAAAGGCTTTAAAATATTTAACTTTGGGTTTGTGTTTATAAAATATTTCATATGGAGTCATATTTAATCTTTTATTGATTAAAACACGATTCTGAACATAACATGCAGTATTTACTGCTTCAGCCCAAAAGAACAAAAGTAATTTGGCGGCCGATATCATTGTTCTAGCAGCTTCAATCAATGTTCTATTCCTTCTTTCTGCAACCCCATTCTGTTGTGGAGTGCCTGCAGCACTGAATTGTCTAGCAATGCCCTTGGATTCACAAAATTCATTCAACGTTTGATTGCAAAACTCTGTTCCATTGTCACTTCGGATGCATTTTACCTTTTTATCTGTCTGATTCTCCACCAAATTAATGAATTTGATCAAAAGGTGTGGAGTCTCATCCTTAGATGCTAAGAAAAACACCCAAGTAAATCTAGAAAAGTCATCAGTAACAACCAAACAGTAAGATCTTCGACCCAAACTTAAAACAGTCACTGGACCGAAAAGATCCATGTGTAAAGTTGTAAGATTGATTCGATTGAGTTGTGTGCAATTGGTTTATGAGGAAGTTTATGTTGTTTACCCTTTGAACATGACAAACAATGTTCATTTAATTGAAATCCTTTTTCAGGTAAACCAATTACATGATTACCACGTACCAGTTTGTTCATATTTTTAAGATTGACATGTCCTAACCGACGATGCCATAACATGGAATCATTTCCGAGGCTTTGGACAATAAGCAAGAAGCAATTACCAAAGAATTTGAATAATGCATATCAATAAGATATGTATCATTGTCTCTCAGATTCCTCATCAAAACCCATTCATTAGGAATAACAAAACCCGATTTTATGATTAAGCATTCTTTGTTAGTGAAGTGTGTAGAATATTGTTTGTCATAAATTTGAGACACACTTAACAGGTTATGTTTTAATTCCTCAACAAAGTTCATATTTTCAAAGCTAAGGACACCATTTGTAACTGTACCACGCTTAGTTATACGTCCTCCTTTGTCTCTTGCGAAAATCGCTCTTCCACCATTATATGACTGAACATCTTGAAGTAAAGATAAATTCCCAGTCATGTGTCTTGAACAACCGCTGTCTACATGCCATAGGCTTTCAATAGTCTTTTGCGATTGTCCCTGCATAAGTAACAATATTACTTAGCTTTTGGTACCCATGTCAAACATGACTTGAGCACACTATGTGTTGCATTAAGACAGAAAGATTTTAGATTGTTATATTTATTTATCACATCAGTCTTTTCATTAATATTTTTCACCTTGATGTTTTCTTTTAAATCATTTTTTCAAACTCTTATGCTTTTCGACATTATAAGCATTATCAACTTTTGATTTCATTTGTTTT
The DNA here is from genome assembly GCA_024085815.1 of Flaveria linearis. Classification (NCBI taxonomy): domain Eukaryota; kingdom Viridiplantae; phylum Streptophyta; class Magnoliopsida; order Asterales; family Asteraceae; genus Flaveria; species Flaveria linearis. The sequence continues at coordinate 85,501,074 of CM044003.1, forward strand.
GCAAATTTTCCACGAATAAAAAACATTTTTCTATTATGAGCAATAGAATTATGAAATCGTTGTTTGCTTAATGATTTTTGTTGAAAAGGACAATTATTTGCTAAATGATTTATGTTTCCACACTGATAACATTTTCTTTGTTATGTGTGGAAAACAAACTGTGGATGACAATTATGAAAATTGTCATAAAAACCAAAGTCAGAATGACTTTTTGGTTTAACATTCTGCACAGTCTCTCGAATCTTTGCTTCATTTGATAATTGGTTGTTCATCTTTTGCAAATTCGAGGATATTGTTGAATTATGACCACTTTTGATATGAGATTTAGCAGCTGTGACTTTTGGAACTGATGATGCTGGAATAGGACCAGTCTTAGAATTTGCTGGAGTAGGACCAGGCTTTGATATACGAATGGATGCTGGAGAAGGACCAGGCTTTGATATGCGAATGGAAGCTGGAGAATGACCAGGCTTTTGAATTTTCAGATTGGATGAAGAAAGAGCATTCACTTGCAAATCTGGGCTACAAATATCTTGGTTCACAAGGTTAGCATTATGATGAAGTTTATTTTTAAAGAATCGAAAATTCGTTTCTTTAAAAATATAATCTTCATTTTCAATTAAACTTTAAGAAACAAATCTATTTTTAAAGTCCTTTTCAAGTTTTTCTTTTTGATTTGCCCTCTGATTTGCATTCAAATTACATGTATTATTTGATTTAATCTCATTCAAATCAACAATCTTTCATTTCTTGACAAAGTTTGATTACAACCAGATCTTAAAGCATTTACATTCTTATTTTTCAAACTTTCACTTTCATTATCACTCTCACTGTCACTCTCCCACTCTTCAACCAAACCATCCACCTTCACATGATCTGCACAAAAATTTTCAGTTGATTGTTTAGGTTTAGTTATTATGATAGGATCAACAGAAAGATTTACTTTAACTGAGGGTTTTAAGTCTAAGGATGGAGAGAAGCCTATCCCATAGCTCATATCAGAATCAGAAATGACATCAGATGAAGGTAAACATGAATAATCATGATTAATTGGAGGAGCAATGTTTGAAAATCCAACACCGCATTTTCCTCCTTTTATCTTCTGTGTCATTTGTGACTTGATAATCCCTTCAACCATAGTTGATGAAAGTTCAAACTTTTCAACGGTCAATTTAGCCGAGGCTAGTTCACTGTTGAGTCTATTAATTTCCAAGGCGAGTTCATTGTTTCTATTTGTCAAATCATTATTTGTGCATTCTTTATCATAAAGATTTAATTGTAAATTATATACTGTATTATTTAAACCTTCAAGTTTTTCTTTGAAAATATTTTCATTTGATTTGTGTTTTCGAGCTTGATATTGAAGTTTCTCAACTTCCATTATCAAGTTTTCATTATGAACTCTATACCTTTGAACTTTCTCAACACAAGAATTTGTGCATAAACCATCCTATACCTTTTGTTCAGAACTTTCTCCTTCAGTCTCTTCCACCTTCTTAACCATAAAAGCCTTCATAACAGCAGCTTGTTCTTCCACTGGAGCAACTTCAACAGTCTTTAGATCTTCACATTGACATTTGACTGGAGGCTCAACAGTGTACTCTTCAACCGCTATCCTTTTCTCAGCAATTTTCTCATCCTGTTCTTTCTTCTCAGCTTTCTCTTCACAGTTACCTTCTTCTTTCTCTTCTTCAACTTCCTCCTTTTCTTTAACTTCCTCCTTCTCTTCTTCTTTCTCAGCAAACAAACTTTCCATCAGATCATCAGAAACAAACTCAGCAAACAGATTCTCCTCTTCTTCCGGTTCAGTAACAATCTTGGTAATGAAAGCAGTAGACAATGTCAGATCAAGAGCTTCCATTTGGTCAGACCAATCATATTCAGCATTAGTTTGTGAAACCATTGCTTTGCTGCTTCCAGAAGTACTTGCTTTGTCTTTCTTTGTTTCAATTTCCACATTGACCATTCTTTTTGGAGCTTCAGCTTGACCAGACTTGGGTTCAGTACATTCTCTAGAAAAGTGACCTGGTTTGTCACAGTTGTAACATCTCAGATTAGATTTGTCAAAACCAATTTTGCTAGAATTGTTTACTCAAAACATTTTCCTCCCAGTATGTCTCGCAAAGTTCTTCGCCCTGTATACCACCATAGCCATTTGGTACTTGATGTCATTTTCCTCAACATCATCAGGATTGACTTGTTGAAGATCATCAATCAAGACATTAGGAGTAGTGAGTCTACCAGCCACAAATGCTTCATAGCTTGACATGAATGTAGTGAATAGGGCAAGATGTTCCTCAGCAATCTGGACTGTTTGCTTTGAAGGATTAGTGGTTGCAACATAAGCATGTTGACCACTTTGAAGAGCTTGAGTTTGAGGGATTTGTTGATGGATGATGGGGGAATAGTGTTGAGCAGCTGGAATTTGAATTTGAGGGTTCATAACTGGTTGTATATTAGAAGATGCTGAACTTCCAGTTTGTTGTTGCTGACACATCTAGGTATAACTGACATAGTAATTAGGATTACTAGCCATCTTAGCATAAAGAGCAGTTGTTTCAGCACCCAAAGAACTTAAATGATTTGCAGCTCTCTGCTTATCATCCATCTCATATGACTTGATGGTTGAAATAAGATCGGTCATAGAAAGAGTATACAAGTCTTTAGTTCTCTTGATCAGTGTACAGTTGTGATTCCAACTGTATGGAAGTGAATTCAGCAGCTTCTTGTTTACCGTAATTGGTTCCAAAGTAATCCCAGCACTCTTCATTTTAGTTACCAGTTTAACAAACCTGGCAATCTGAACCTCCAACTCTTCACCCACAATATGATTAAACATGTTGAATTCTTGATTCAACATATCCTTTTTACTTTCCCTCATATCTTTATTGCCCATGATCAGAGTTTCAAGTGCATCCCATAACACCTTTGCACCTCTGAACTCTTTAAACATATGAGAAATTTCAGTAGTCAAGGCCATAGTAATCGCAGCATAAGCTTTGTCATCAAGCTCTAACCTCTTCATGTCATCTTCGTCCCATAAGTGTTCTGGTTTCTTGACCATCTCTCCTTTATCATTCTTGTACATGGGAATATATGGACCATACTGGATCGACCTCCACATATTAGGTTCCGTGTAAATAACATGATTTTCAAACCGGTAAGCCCAATCTGCATAATCGCCTTCGCTGAGAAGTCTAGGTGGCTTGTTTCCAGTACCAATTTCAAATCAAGATGAAGAGAAGCAGTAAGATGCTTTAGATTAGGTGTTGTTGAAGACATGTTGATCAGAAATTCAGAAATCAGACTTTTCGCGATAGAAGCTTTCGTGCAAAAACCGTTTTCGCGCGACCAAATTTTTCACGCACGATTTTAATTCGTGCGAAATTCCACTTTACCCTTCAAGCGAAATCGCTTGAAAAGTGAGTTAACTGCCTGTGCGAAAACTGTTAATTTCGCACGCGAAAATTCCAATTTTCGAGCACAATCGATTCTCCAAGTGTTTGTTCAAGCGAAAATCACCTCCAATTCACTGAATAGGTCTGATTATACTCATTTTAGTCCAATTTTAATGAATTTAGTTCAATTTTAACCTTAATTATGATTAAAGTTCAACTAAAATCCACTAAATCAGTCCAATTCAATCCAAATTCTCAAAATTTTGGCAGCATAACATCACCATGGCTTAATCTCAATTAATCAACGATGAATACCACCAGAAATGAGTAGAAATCAATCCAAAACTTCTTCAAATCGTGGTTCTAGAGCCTAATGCTCTGATACCAATTGTAAAACCATGGAATTCTCCCAGAAACAATCAAATCACGATCTCAATCATGTGAATACGGAATGTAGACATGATTGGTATGAAATAAGAATCGAATTGATATTGTATTGAACAAAAACAACCTATTACAGGTCTTGTGCGAAAAACACACAGTATAGGAGTAAAATATGATCAAAAGCTTAATTACAAAACGAAAACTAAACTATTTATACTAAACAAACAGTTCTCGCGCGACAGACTTGTCGCGCGGCTCATCCTTTCGCGTGGATGTCCTTTTCGCGTGAGTACTTCATCTCGCGTGAATCTGTCTTTCGCTTGTCATCTTTAGTTTCCGAGTTTGTTGTTTTGCCGAGCCTTATGTAGTCTTCTACAGCGTAAGTTAGTTCAAAAGACATCACAAGAAACTCGTAGTGTCCATAACACGTACGAAAAGCTGTCTTCGGAATGTCCTGCTCCTTCACCTTCAATTGATGGTAGCCAGATCAAAGATCTATTCTCGAGAACCAACTGGCACCTTGGAGCTGATCAAACAAGTCATCAATCCTCGATAATGGATACCGATTCTTCACCGTCAACTTGTTCAGCTCGCGGTAGTTGATGCACATCTGCATACTACCATTCTTTTTCTTTACAAACAATATTGGAGCACCCAACAGAGAGATACTTGGTCGAATGAATCTCTTATCCATTAACTCCTGCAATTGTTCCATGAGTTCCTTCATCTCAGCTGGAGCTAACCGATACGATGCTTTGGCAACGAGTTGAGCAGCGGGTATCAAATCGATTTGGAACTCAATTTCACGATCCGGTGGCACGCCGGGTAAATCTGTACATCCGGAAAGTCACACACCACTGGTACATCGTACAGTTATGGTGTTGACGTGTCCACATCCTTCACGTAGGCCAGATAGGCACTACATCCACGTCTCATACATTTTCCCGCCACAGCCATGAAATCACCTTCGAGATCGTAGTAACACGGTCTCCATAAACCGTCACCAAACTTCCATCAGACGCAACTAGTCGAATCATCTTCTTGCGACAGACGATGTTTGCTTCATAGGTAGCTAACCAGACCATCCCTAGTACTACATCAAATCCACCTAGCGGCATCACATGTAACTTAGCAACAAACCTATGAGCTTCTAGTTCTATGGAACAATCCTCTATCATGTCGATAATTCTAGTGGACTTACCAATAGCAGTTTCTACATTGAATGGCTCACTAATACTCCTACTGCTAGCAGACAACTTAGCACAGAAAGTAGTAGAAATAAAACTCCTACTGTCTGCATGACCTTGTGTACCTCCTCAGCAATCGCCTCCCTAACTGAGGCAAGATAGCATTCTCATTCTCCTCACTTCGACCATGAACCCCAGGGTTCTCATGAGTCGTCTCAGTAGCCTTAGCACTACTCCTAGTCACACGCGGCCGACCTCTGCCTCTAAAAGCCTTGGAAGATTTATGTCCAGCCATTTCCTAAATGCTATAAGATTCAAATACTAACACAGTCATTCAAGGGAACAGCTCAGTTTATGTTAAGTATAGTAAGTCCCTAATTATAGTGGTCAGTTATGATTAGCCACTTACTTTACTCTTCACACCCTAAGCATTTCCTATCCTGACTACATCAGTATCTAAATCTACTAAGAACACATAAGCCAAATAGCACACGCATATAATACCGGTTAACATTTATAAAAGAGATACCTGATGGCACGTAGCTACTTGGGCTAACATCCATCTATCCATTCATGTTCAGTTTTAAGTTTAGGTTTTGAAAGTGTTTTACCCAATTCACTTAAACTATGGCTCTGATACCAACTTGTAAGGCCCCGTTCACAGACTCCTCACAGTTGGTTATTCATAGCACATAAAACATATTAATACACATTTCATTAAATAAATAGCAGAATTACATTAGCAAAAACCATTCTCTATTATTAAAAGATACTGTTGTTAAGCAATACAATAATGTTCAAGTTACAAAAGATGTTTAATTGCATTACAAAACAACAATATCATGACATAGGAATGGATGTCAGTCTTTCCCTGCCGAGTACCTTAACCCTCGTGCCATCCTCAGCAACGATTACCTGCCAACTGAAAATGTATAAAAGTCAGCGTTGCTGAGTGAGTTCTAATTTTAAAAGTATTACAATACCTTGTATAATGTATATATATATATATATATACTCTTTTTATAAAAATACTTCTCTTACTCTTGTATGTGAGCATGCATCAACTATACAACAAGGTAATGCTTTCTTTCTTTACTGTATGCCTTCTTCATTTCATACTCTTTTCACTTTATCTTTCACTGTCTATGTGGACCAATGAGCAATACCCTAAACTATATGCGCGGGGAAACTGGTGTTGGGCCTCTGGTCTCTCAATGGGCTATGATCTCTTAATGGGCTATGATCTCTGTACACAAGGCTGACCCAGTCACCTAGGGTATGCTGCAAAGGTCCGTCAATCTCAATTGATTGATCCTGTGTGCATCCTTTGGGGTAGCTAACCCACATCACAGTTGAGCTAACGATAACATGGTCATGCACCTCCTATATGCTTGCAAGACTTTTTAACATTTTAATTAAGTTTCACTTCTCTTTATCATTACTCTTTCACTTTGTTAATGATAATACTTGTATTTATGATCATAGGTACTCCACATAAGTCACACAATAATAATCACTATGACCATAGGAACCACTTATAATAATGCAATATAATAACAATTAGAGCCCTAAGTCAAACTTGGGTCAAACCCTAATAATTCTGTTTTTCTCAAAATTTCAAAAAATGTTCTAAGTGTTCTAGGCTCATGAGCACTATGCAGGCGCATGAGGCCTGTTTAGGCGCATGGGCACTATTTGGACGTTTAGCACTTAGGCGTTTGGGCCATCTCAGACGCATGGGCACTATTTGGACGTTTGGTCCATACTTAGGCGTCTGACTCTAAATCTTAGACGCATGGGCTACTGTTCAGGCGCATGGGCTTACACTTGGAATTTCTAAGGCATAATCTAGATGGTTGGGGTCTTGTTTAGGCGGTTGGGTCCTATTTGGGCGTATGGGCTGCCTTAGAACTTTCTAAGGCAAATTTTAGGCGGTTGGGGTACTATTTAGGCGGTTGGGCAAACAGTTTAGCATATTTCTATATTATTTCCAGTCCCACACATCATATCATCCTAATCTAAGTTTATTAACACTTTCCTTACATGCTTTTCACTTAAACAGCCATAAATCATCACTATACATGCACAATTACATACGGTTACATATATAGAAACTATGAAAAATCATTTTTAATACATTTCAATCCTAAAAGAGTTAAAACAAGTAAAATACAGGGTCTAGAACACACCTTTGCTACTCTCAAGACTCAACTCCAAATCTTGAACTTTTCAAAGAATTCAAACACCTAGAAACCCACAAAACACACACCCGAGCACACACACACAAACACATAAGCATATAACCGAGACTAAGCCCAACATAAACACTCAAAAACAACAAATTCTTACCTTGAATTCAGCCTCTCCTTCTTCTTCTTTAAAAAAATCTGAGAGTTCTTGCTCTCTCTCTCTCTCTCAAAAAATCCGAATGAAAGGTGATGTGAAGAGAGGGTGGGCGGCCATGCTCAGCTTTTACACCAACTTTCTGGTACTTTTGTCCCTTTTTACACATTTAACCCCTCACTTGAGTCTTAATTACATTTCTTGTTTTTCCTTCTCTTTTATTCTTCATTTCTCATCTTTTTAAATATCCGGGTGTTACATTCTTGAGATAAGCCACAATGTTAGTTTGTTCTATGCGTATAGACGCTAATGACTTAGTATAACATCGTCCCTTTGGCGGGGTCCATGGCAGCACCCAATGGAGTCTAAGGGGTAACATCTCTAATTAGGTTGAAGTGGTAGTGGCCCTCATTAAGGTTAAGCTTATAAGAGTTGCTTCATTAGGAATTCATGATATTTGCGTGAATGATGAACCTTCCATCCAAAAACTCAACTTAAAACATGTTTGTTCACCGGTTGTAAACTTGTTCATTAGTAGAAAATTGGTCATCGGTAGAAATTTTGTCTTCTTTAGCAAATTCTTTATTTGTAGCGAGCTCCCTTATCAATAGTAAAATTGATATCGATGTGTTATTTTCAATTGATGTAACTCTTAGATTTGTAGTTATAACAATAAAATAGTAGGCTCTTTTGTGAAGAGTTGTGATATTATATTGAAATGTTGTGTTGCTTCATATATATATATATATATATATATATATATATATATATATATATATATATATATATATATATATATATATATATATATATATATATATATATATATATATATATATATATATATATATATATATATATATATATATATATATATATATATATATATATATATATATATATATATATATAAACACATACTACAAGGGTGCCCGCACAATGCGGCGGGACAATATTTATTTATTTTTATAGTATTTTTACAAAGTCTATTATGTTGTTTAAGCTAAAATTTAACACCTTGCATAACTACTTGTACATCTACGCATTAACTTATTATAACTCACGAAATACAAATCAGTTTAGCAAAAAGTTTACACTAAAACGTTTAAAAAAACACATGTTACAATTGTAGCTTTAAAAAGTTTTTAAGCATGATAGATCAAAAGATATAGCTGAAATCTCAAACAACTTAAGTTTTTTATGGGTAGATAATATAAAACTTTATGTAATTGTTACTAAATGTAAGGTTATTATGTAATTAATTGTAAGGAGTAATATATAAATAATATTATAAATAATATTTTACCCTCAAAAGTGATTGTGTATCATATATTGAATAAAATAATTGTTCTTAATTTTATGGTATTTTCTAATATCACTCTCATATGCTTTATATAATAGATTATTCAATGGTTGTACCTTTCACCTTTAAAATTAGTATATATGTACAGTTAGTATAAATATTTAAAGTTGTTTATTACTCAATGCTATATATGTGTACAGTTAGTATAAATATTTAAAGTTGTTATTTTATTCAATATTACCTCATAATTTAAACTTTATTTAGTGGAAAGAAATAACTTTAGTTATTAATAATTCAAATTTGTTAAAATTTTATGGCATTGGTTAGTATAAAGGTTTAAAATATTTTTATTCACTATATCTCATGATTTAAACTTCATTTAACAGAAAGAAAATAACTTCACTTATTACTAATTCAAATTTGTTAAAATTTTATGTAAGTGTAAATATTAAAGTTTAAAGTTGTTTTGTATTCACTATCACCTCATAATTTAAATTTCATTTAATAATTTATTACTAAATCCTTAAAATAATGGATATGGTCAAATAATTGGTTCTTAATTCCTAAACTAATGCAAATTTAAAATATGTTCAAATTTGTAAAACTTTTTATAATTGTCAATAAGTGTAGGGTTATTATGTAACTAATGTAAGGGGGTAATCCGTACATAATGATATAATTACTATTTCACCCTTAAAAATGGTTATAGCTTATGCATTAAATAAAGTATGTGTTCTTAATTTTAGGGTATCTTAAAATGCCCATTCTAAATGTTTTATATATTTATATATAGTATGTGTATATATATATATGTATATATATATATGCATATATATAGAAACTCTCTAAAAATTATTAGATGTAATTTTCTTAAATATTAGCAATTTTAGATGATTTTTAGAAATATCCAGATATCATGAATTCTAAAACCTAAAATTTTATATTTCACAAAATGACTAGTTGAAAAGGTAGTAAAATTAAGTACAACAAAATTTGTTCTCTTTGATATCTTAGACCTATCATAATACAAGAAGCTAAAAACATTCACAAACATTGACTAGTCAACATTCACATAGATTCTAATAATCCTTCAAAAACACTTATTTCATTCCTGACTACAACCATTCTTATAAATCCTTACGTTTCCGTATCATCATCTCTTTTTACATTTATATTCTTTAGTTATGTTGTTTTTATACTAAAGTACTTTTAAAATTGTATATTATAAATATATAACTAAATAATAAAATATGACTAAAATAGGTAAGTATCTTTTAAATTACAAATAATGAAATCAGACATTACATAATTAAAAACATTACAAACAAAAAATAAACAATTACATAATCAAAGAAGAATTAATAGCACAAAAATACAATAATTAATCTTTGTTGAACTAGATACGTTCCACCAAGTCATATTGTAGTGTTTGACGAGCTTCCTTCTACATAAACATGTCAACTTTCTATTTATTGAAATTCTTTTAGGGCTCCATGTCTGTAAGTTGATTATCCTTCACACTCAACATGCGACCATTATATACAACATTATTTTCGTAATAAGAATGATATTGAATATTAATCGGCTGGGAATTCATGTATACGTGATTGATTGTATAAAATATAATAAATTAAATAGTCAGTAATTAAGATTTAAGAAGTATGAAATGATATATTTTAAGATAAGATATGATTAAAATTATGTATAAGTGAGTAATTTAATTAATAGAATAATATTATTGAAATAAAAAAGATAGTTGTAACTGTGAGTCTAATTAAAAGAAATAAATAACAAAAAAATTAAAACAAATAAAACAAAACAATATGACTTGCATAAACTAAAATTTTAGTAACATAAAAGTCTAGGTGTAGTTTAATTATTACTCTTTAAAAATAACCCTCTTGTAAAGTTATATATGATCCATGTATATTATAAACTAGTGTGTAAAGCAGCGTTTTGTCGTATGTTATTAAAATCTATAACAATTGATTTTGATTACTTGTACATTAGTATTCATTCAATAGTTATAGATAAAAATTATGCTCACACCTTTGTTTTGGGAAACAAATCATGCCAAAACGTTAATATAATTTAACACATTATAACAATAAATTTAGATTTTATAAACCATCATATTTTTATATGATTATAAGAGAAAAAAATATAAGATTCACAACCTTTAAAAAATTTTAAGAGTTTATATATATTTAGTTTGATTACTTGTATATTATTACACATTATTACTAAAATTGTTTTTATTTTATAAATAGGTATTATAACTACTTTAATTACTATTACTAATATTATTATTTTTATTATTATTATATTAAATTCAATGACTTCATATGAATTAAAAGAATTAAATTAAAATCCACCATAATATTACCATACTAACCCTATATTGTCTTATGGTCAAGATAAAATTATAATTTGACTTTTGAAAATACTTTATAAATAATATAGATAATATAAATATTTATTATTGCTTATTATATTTTATTTTAAAGAATTGGCTCGCGGGTGATGCGCGTGTGCTACCAAGTCTCTTTTCCAACCAGTCTTAAATACTGATTATATTATCATTATTGTTGGTGGTGGTGGTGGTGGTGGTTGTTGTTGCTGCTGCTGGTGTGGTTGTTGTGGTTGCTGTTGTCATGGTTGTTGTTGTTATCGTGGTTGTTGTTGTTGTCGTGGTGGTTGTTGTGGTTGTTGTGGTTGTTGTTGTGGTTGTTGTGGTTGTTGTTGTGGTTGTTGTTGTGGTTTTTGTGGTTGTTGTGGTTGTTGTGATTGTTATTGTGGTTGTTGTTGTGGTAGTTGTTATGGTTGTTGTTGTGGTTGTTGTGGTTGTGGTTGTTGTTGTTGTGGTTGTTATGGTTGTTATGGTTGTTGTGGTTGTAGTCGTTGTCGTTGTCGTTGTCGTTGTTATTGTTGTTGTTTTGCTATTACTGTTGCTCTTGTTGTTGTGTTGTTGTTGTTGTTGTTGTTGTTGTTGTTGTTGTTGTTGTGGTTGTTGTCGTTGTTGTGGTTGTTGTTGTTGTTGTTGTGGTTGTTTTGGTTGCGGTTGTTGTTGTGGTTGTTGGTGTTGTGTGTGTTGTTGTTGTGGTTGTGGTTGTTGTGGTTGTGGTTGTTGTTGTGGTTGTTGGTGGTGTTGTTGTTGTTGTTATGGTTGTTGTTGTTGTTATTGTGTAGTTGTTGTTGTGGTTACTGTTGTGGTTGTTCTTGTGGTTGTTGTTGTGGTGGTGGTTGTTGTCGTTGTTATCATATTGTCGTGGTTGTTGTTATTGTTGTGGTTGTTGTGTGTTGTAGTTGCGGTTGTTGCCGATGCTGCTGCGGCTGCTGCTGGTGGTGCTGGTTATGCTGGTGGTGCTGGTCGTGCTAGTGGTGTTGTTGTTGCTGTTATTGTTGGTGGTGGTGGTGGTGGTGTTGGTGGTGATGATGTTGGTGGTGGTGTTGGTGGTGTTGTTGGTGTTGTTATTGGTGGTGGTGGTGGTGGTGGTGGTGGTGGTGGAGGTGGTGGTGTTGGTGGTGGTGCTGGTGGTGTTAGTGGTGTTGGTGGTGTTTGTCACACCCCCAAACCACGACGGTTTCCCGCGGGGCGCGTACGTCATGGTTTCATAGTCACTGATCGACCAGTACATGGTTTTGTGAAACATACGTCTCAAAATAAGTTTAAGGTACATTATTGTTCAGAGTTAAATTTGCGGAAGCAATAGTAATAAGGTACATTGTTTTCAAAACATGACATATATGAAAATGAATGTCCCAAACAACATGAATAGCCCTAAACATGAAATGATCCATGCTAGCTTAACTTGTTGCATCTTTTAATTACCTGAGAAAACATGCATGAAAAATGTCAACATAATGTTGGTGAGTTCACAGGTTTTAAGTAATAGTAAATAGCGTAAAGGACCACAATACTTTCTATGATTTGATTGTTGTACATACAATGCTACAAATTATATAAGCACCGCAACCGAAGCTAGACTGTAACTGTAATAAATTGCCCCTACCCATGCCTACCATGAGCATGGGTGTGAACAGGCTAATAATGCATCCGTTTAGACCTCCAGTCAAGGTTAGGGTAATTAACCCGGGTGGGGGTAGTCAAACCCAATAGTACTATCCATGATTACCTCGCTTTGGGAAATAAACTAACGGTTCGATAACAGGGGACTTCATATGGTAAGAAATCAACTTATATAACATGTGAAATCATTGACAGGTAAATGTGTCCAAGAAAATCTATAATTTGCATGTAATCTCCCCCAAAAGGAAAATGAGTAAAAATGGGGCCGTGAAACTCACCTCAATTGCACGCGTGAATACTAGCAATAGTCTGTATGTATGATTGGTCTAGGAATCTCCTAAACAAAATCACAATATATTCATAAGGTCATGATTACTAACCCTAGATGGTCATGCATAACTCATCCACAAGTTAGTTTTGAAAATGTCACTTGACTAATTAGCCACGTCGAGTCGTAAATGTTTTATTTAGATTCTTGTCTTCATCTTTATTTTCCTAAAGATACATAATGTATTGAAAGCATTTTATATTAAGTATAATGATATTATACTTTCCATGTGTATGGGTTTCCCTTTTTTACCAAATATCTCTAAAAGTTTACTTTTATCTAAATATAGGTATTTGACAGCATTAAGGGAATTTTTAGGTCTGGTTGTCATCCCCTTTTCATGGTACAAAGAATTTTTATAAAATCTGATACTTTTATCATATCTAGGTCTATGTCTTAGGATTCCAAAAAGGTATAGCTTGTATCCTACAACTAAGTTTAAGTGCCCTTAAATGGTTCATGAAGCAACAGATGTCAGTGCAACACTTTTCTGTATATGTCTATGAAATTTCCTTTTTGAGAGGTCAAAACTTACATTCACAAATAGAGCCTATATTACTTTTAACACCTTAAGCTAAGTTACCACAGAAAGAAAATCTTTATTTTATTACTTTAAGCATAACTTATGCCTTATTTTTTTCTGCCCTATTTATTTTGTCAAAAATTCAGGTTCAGCACTTTAATTTGTTTGTACGTTTTGGAAGGGTTATACTCATCTATAAATTTCAAGGTTGGATGGGTTAGAAACTATACATCCAAAAGTTAAGTTATGCTCAAGAAACGGTTCATTTGACCATGTTTAGGTCGAGTTATGGTCTTGAAAACACAGAACATGAATCTGCCAGAAAGTGTTTTACATGTTTTGTTACTTTTTGAACTTTGGTAGAGCACTTTTGGGATGAGTTAGTGAACATGAACACTTCATGGTGATGTATGGAAGATTAGAAACATGGTGCTAACCTTAAATAAGCAAGGAGAAGAGATGGTAGTCTTGAAATGCAAGGAAAAGAAGACTTGATCCTTTGAACTAAGAAAACCCAACAAGAAAAGGTGAAGAAGATGTTGTAGGATGCTTGGAAGCTTCAAAAATCACTTGATCTTCAACCAAAGGCACTTGAACACCCAAGATTTTTAGAACTCAAGTTGGGTAATGGTGAAGTGGGGAGAGTGGGGTTGGGGTCGTAAGTTTAGAGGGGAGAGAGGGATGAGTGTGTGGTGTGTTGTTGTATGCAATGTTTGAGGGTTTTTATATGTAACACCCTCAATCTCATAACAATATAATATAATAAGGAGGGTGCTACTAGTTGGGTTATAATAATAATTCAGAGACTACAAACGCAGTGGAAATTTTTATATATTAAAAACTTTTTACATCATTAACAATCATTATAACACTTCAACTGACATCTCAAAACTTTGTCAAACTTCATATACATCTTTCCCCAAACCCAACATTTAGCTAGTATCATACCCCATAACCGGAATTTAACTCGGTGGGGCGCCTCCACGAACACTTTTATTAATACCTGGCATGCATAAGAAAACAAACACAAATCAGAAAAACTGGTGAGTTCTAACGTACACCACATTTTAATAATAACAATTCATCAACTGTTACAACACCGAATGATTCATAAACATTCATCAGTCCATTTATTCGTTTCAGTATTGATATGCATATCAAATACCCACAAGGTATTTATGGACATCTTTTTATCGATTTTAATTTGGTAGGTCAAACCTCCACCTCGCGCGTTGACGGGTCAAACCTCCGTCTATAGTTTGGTGGGTCAAACCTCCACCTCGCGCGTTGACGGGTCAAACCTCCATCTATAGTTGGCGTTGACGGGTCAAACCTCCGTCTATAGTTGGTGGGTCAAACCTCCACCTCGCCATTCACCATAATTTACCACTTTCAGCTCTTATTCATATTTTCTATTATTTATATGCATGCCAGTGCCCGATTTTGTCAAACAACATTATCAAACGGTATTAACACATAAAAAGGGCAATTAGAACTCACCTTAATGTTTTCAGCAAGTGGTTATCAATCCAAATACACTAGGGCAGCTAAAACTTCTCCTTCTCAAAGCAAATCTAAAACAACAACCCTAACTTAGTCAAATCACCACTAGCTAATCACTTCCCACGACTAAGGTTATACGACTGGACTCATTCGTACGACTGAACATGCGACTGAGCTTAGTCGTACGAATGGACCATACGACAGAGGTGCGAATGAGCTATAACAGGGTTTGTGCGAATGACCTCCATTCGTGCGATTGGTTCATGCGACTAAACTTCAGTCGCACAATTGAACAACGCGATTGACTCAGTCGTACGAATGGGTCATGCGACTGGGCTCATTCGCCTGAAACGGATCAGCAGCTGTGTTCTTGTCATATTTGATCCAAAAACTCAAGTTTTAACCATTTGGATTATACCATATTCACAACAGAACATATACACTTCATTTACAACCGTTTCGGGTCCTTATTTCATCAAATTTCACAAAAACTAGGATCCGAACACTCACTTTTTAGCTTAACAGAAAAATTAAACAAAAGCCCAGATTTAAAACATGTTTTTGGATCAATTTCAACCACATACACAGCTTAACATATTCAAGAATCGATCCGTACCAAGCGAAACTTACCGAAACGGAGTTAGCTTAGTCGATTTGGCAAGAACAGGGTGTTTGGGTTCGAAAGGAACAAGGGGATGAGATTACTACAGATAAAATCTGCTTTTGAACACCCTTAACCGCCCTACTTATCCAACATGCCTATTTTAGCCGCCATACTCAGTCGCACGACTGGACTCATTCGCACGATTCAATCGTGCGACTGAGCCTATTCGCCCCTCATTCGTGCGGCTGAGCCCCATTCGCACGTATGGCGTGCGACTGAACACTAATCCTAATTAAATAAATTAATATTGAACTTTTGGATGTTACAAGTCTACCCACCTTATTTAGGGTTTCGTCCTCGAAACCTGGCTAAAACAATTGGGGGTAGATCCGTCTCATCTCTTCTTCTGGTTCCCAGGTTGATTCAGATCCCTGGCGATATGCCCACTGCACCCGGACTAAGTTAATGCTCTTATTTCTAAGTTTCTTCTCCTTACGATCTATAATGGCCACAGGTTGTTCAACATAATTGAGTTTCTCGTCAACCTCAATATCGTCTAATGGTATATATTGAGTTTCATTAGCTAAGCATTTTCGTAACTGGGAGACGTGGAAGGTTGGATGAATAGTACTCAGTTCTTCTGGTAGATCTAATTTATATGCTACATACCCCACTTTCTCTATTATTCAGAAAGGTCCAATAAAACGTGGACTAAGTTTGCCCCTTTTTCTAAATCGAATAATGCCTTTCCATGGAGAAACTTTTAACAAAACAAAATCCCCAACTTTAAATTCTAATGGTTTCCTTCTACGATCTGCATATGATTTCTGCCTGCTTTTCGCCTCTCTAATACGATTTTTAACTACTTCAAACTTGACATTGTTTCTTCAACTATTTCACTATTCTCCAATTCACGTTGCCCCATATCTCCCCAATAAAGTGGAGTTCTGCATTTTCTTCCATACAACATCTCAAACGGAGACATCTGAAGGGTAGCTTGATAACTGTTGTTGTATGCAAATTCAGCTAAAGGAAGATGACTATCCCAGCTACCACCAAAATCAATACTACAGGCCCGTAGCATATCCTCTAATGTCTGAATAGTTCTTTCACTTTGACCATCTGTCTGGGATGATAGGCTGTACTAAAGTAAAGTTTAGTTCCCATGGCTTCGTGAAATTTTCTCCAATACCTGGAGGTAAATCTGGCATCTCTATGAGACGTGATACTTTTCGGAACTCCATGCAATCTAACTATTTCTTTAGTAAAGATATCAGCTAACTTTTCCATGAATAAGTTTCCCATATTGGTAGAAATAAAGCACTCTTGGTTAGCTGATCTACCACTACCCAAATAGTATCATAACCTTTTGGTGTACGGGGAAACTTCATTATAAAATCAATAGTCAAATCGTCCCACTTCCAAACTGGAATGGCTAATGGCTGTAATAATCCATAAGGTTTCTGATGTTCAGCTTTCACTTGGGCGCAAGTCAAACATCTATTTACATACTGCATCACATTAAATTTCATCCCTGTCCACCAATAATCATGTTTTAAATCTTGATACATTTTAGTCATGCCTGGGTGAATGGAATACCTAGATTTGTGAGCTTCATCTAGTACCCTATCGTGTAAAGCCAACGGAACCCATATTCGACCAAATCTGATTTTAACACCATGACTATTTTCTTCTAAATACTTTTCCTGACCAACCATTCTTTCCTGCTTTATATTTCCTTCCTTTAGTGCTTCTAATTGGGCTTCTCTTAATTGTTGCATAAATTCAGGAGTAATTACAAGTTTATACGCCTTAACCTTGATTGGTTCATACTTCTCCTTTCTGCTCAATGCATCAGCAACCACATTTGCTTTCCCGGGGTGATACAGAATTTCACAATCATAATCTTTGATTAATTCCAACCATAGCCTTTGCCTCATATTCAAATCTTTTTGCTCAAATAAATACTTCAGGCTCTTATGATCGGTAAAGATGGTACATCTCACTCCATATAAATAATGTCACCATATTTTAAGAGCAAAAACCACAGCCGCTAATTCTAAATCGTGAGTTGGGTAATTAACTTCATAGGTCTTCAACTGTCTAGAAGCATAAGCAATGACTCTCCCACGTTGCATCAAAACACACCCCAATCCCTGATATGATGCATCAGAATATATCACTAAATCATCTACACCTTCTGGTATGGCCAATACTGGAGCTTGTGTTAATCGGTTCTTCAGTTCCTGAAAAGCAACTTCCTGTTCTTTATTCCATTCATACTTAACGTCTTTTCGAGTTAATTTCGTCAATGAAGAAGCAATATTAGCAAAATCCTGAATGAATCTCCTTAGTATCCTGCCAGTCCTAAGAAACTATGAATTTCTAAAGGACTTTTAGGAATCTCCCAATTCATCAGGGCCTCAATCTTCGCAGGATCCACCAATATTCCATTCGCATTCACCACATGGCCCAAAAATTGCACTTCTCTTAACCAAAATTCACATTTCGAGAATTTTGCATACAACTTATTCTTTCTCAAGGTTTCCAATACTTCTCGAATGTGACAAGCATGATCTCCTTCGTTCTTAGAATAGATCAAATTATCATCTATAAACACAATTACCGATTTATCCAGCATCGGTCTACATACCCGGTCCATCAAATCCATGAATGCAGCAGGAGCATTCGTTAATCCGAATGACATCACCAAAAATTCATAATGCCCATATCGCGTACGAAAAGCTGTTTTTGGCATGTCTTCTTCTTTTACCTTTAATTGATGATACCCGGATCTAAGATCTATCTTTGAGAACCAATTAGCACCTTGGAGTTGATCAAACAAATCATCTATATGAGGTAATGGGTATTTATTCTTAACAGTTAGCTTGTTTAGTTCTCTATAATCTATGCACATCCTCAAACTGCTATCCTTCTTCTTTATAAACAGAACTGGAGCACCCCACGGTGAAGTGCTTGGTCGAATAAAACCTTTGTCTAATAATTCTTGTAATTGCTTTAGATGTTCCTTCAGCTCAGCCGGTGCAAGTCTATAAGGGGTTTTAACGACAGGTTTTGCTTCAGGTACTAAGTCAATTCTAAACTCAATTTCTCTATCAGGAGGTATACCCGGTAGATCCTCAGGAAATACATCGGGGAAATCACAAACCACTGGAACATCTTCTAATTTCTTCGTCTTCTTAGCAGTATCAACTACATATGCCAGAAATGACTCGCAACCCCTACTCAACAATTTCTCAGCCTTAATCATAGATATGACTTTCACCACACTATCATGTTCATCACCAAAAAACGTTACCAAATTACCATCTGGTGCTCGCAACACAATCATCTTTCTTTTACATATTATCTGAGCCTCAAACATAGATAACCAGTCCATTCCCAATACTACATCAAAACCTCCTAACTTCATCATGTGTAATCTTGCAGGAAATTTTACACCTTCTAATTCAACAAAGCAATCGTCTATTACTTCACTAACCACTATGAATTCATTAGAGGCAGTCTATACTGAAAAATCAACATATAACTTTGATGGTCTAACTTTTATTAAAGCATGGAATTTTATTGATATAAAACTTCTATTAGCTCCCGAGTCAAATAAAATTCTAGCAGGCATATCATTAACAAGAAACGAACCCGACACAACATCCGGTAATGCCTTAGCCTCCTCCGTAGTCATTGTAAATGCTCTCCCCGCAGTACCACTACTACCACTCGCGCTGATTTTACTCGGTCCTCCCACGGCACGAATAGGGACCGGTCCAGCTCTAAACTTTGGACATGCAGATTTCATATGTCCTATCTCCCCGCATTCATAACACTGAAGTTCTGGACATCTGGAAACGAAATGTCCAGGCTTCCCGCATTTACGACATGCCGGGTGATTCAATCTACATTCTCCTCTATGAAACTTCCCACATCTATTACACCGAGGAGGGGGACCTACAAAGCCCCTAGCATTAAACTTTCTCTTCTGCGGCCCACTCTGTCCATACATAGGCCTAGAACTAAGTGAAGTTTCCTGACGACTAACCACTTCTTCTTTCACCACAGGTTTCTCGGACTCAGCGACTTCCTCATACATGTCCGCAGCCAAATTTACCATGGCTTGGTATGTAGAAGGAGAATTGGATTTTACCAGCATTCTCACTTTAGAGGGTAGTCCCTGGATATACCTAGTAATCCTCTTCACCTCAGGGGTTACTAAATGGGGTACCAAACGAGCCATTTCTTCAAATCTGGAAGTATACTCCTTATCGCTTAAACTACCTGCCTGAAATTGTAAAAACTTAATTTCAATTCTGTCCATCTCGCCTTTTGGACAGAACTTTTCTATCACTAATGCTTTAAAAGTTTCCCACGTCATCTGGCTCACGGCGGCCTCACCCATGGCCTGTTCTACTGTATCCCACCAATACAAGGCTTCTGCTTGAAAAGAATGCACTACAAAGCCCACTTTCTGGTCTTCCTTGCATCTACTAAGTTTAAACGCTGCTTCCATCTCTCGTAACCACTTATAAGTTACTACTACATCCTTTTGACCTTCAAACTTAGGCGGGTCACATTCTTTAAAATGCTTATATGACACTGGTTTCTCCACTACCGGCTCAACAACAATAGGTGGAAGAGTTGGTTGGGACGAGGATTCACCACCTTTCCTAAGGTCACTTAACATTTCAGGTAAAGTAGTACGCAATATTCGAGGGACTTCATCACCTATAGCTGCCTTAAGTTCATCACTCGAGATCCTAGCTTCAGGTCTAGGGTTTGTATTACTGGTTCCTCCATCTACGATCAGAATAAACCATAATCAAATAATGAGTGATACCAGGATGCTGCATATAATGTAAATTGCTCATAACATTGGCCAGGTGTTATAAATTATTTACTTATTCACGCCATCCTGCCTTTTCTCATTATCCTTTCACAGTTTATTTCTAACTCTATCTAAACCACAGAATCATGCATACACATAATACTAATCTTTTAATTCAAACAATCACTTTCATTCAACAATTGACTGAATTATCACTAACAATTAAATACTCATTCACACAATACTTCACCCCACTTCCGGTTGTAGATACTGGCACTTCCCATGTATTCAGTTAAAGTTTGAAACAATTAATTGTTCAAATCTCTTTAACTAAGGCTCTGATACCAACTTGTAACACCCTCAATCTTATAACAATATAGTATATTAAGGAGGGTGCTATTAGTTGGGTTATAATAATAATTCAGAGACTACAAACGCAGCAGAAATTTTTATATATTAAAACTTTTTACATCATTAACAATCATTACAACACTTCAACTGACATCTCAAAACTTTGTCAAACTTCATATACATCTTTCCCAAAACCCAACATTTAGCCAGTATCATACACCATAACCGGAATTTAACTCGGTGGGGCGCCTCCACGAACACTTTTATTAATACCTGGCATGCATAAGGAAACAAACACAAATCAGATAAACTGGTGAGTTCTAACGTACACCACATTTCAATAATAACAATTCATCAACTGTTACAACACCGAATGATTCATAAACATTCATCAGTCCATTTATTCGTCTCAGTATTGATATGCATATCGAATACCCGCAAGGTATTTAAGGACATCTTTTTATCGATTTTAATTTGGTGGGTCAAACCTCCACCTCGCGCGTTGACGGGTCAAACCTCCGTCTATAGTTTGGTGGGTCAAACCTCCACCTCGCGCGTTGACGGGTCAAACCTCCGTCTATAGTTGGCGTTGACGGGTCAAACCTCCGTCTATAGTTGGTGGGTCAAACCTCCACCTCGCCATTCACCACAATTTAGAACTTTCAACTCTTATTCACATTTTCTATTTATTTATATGCATGCCAGTGCCTGATTTCGTCAAACAACATTATCAAACGGTATTAACACATAAAAAGGGCAATTAGAACTCACCTTAATGTTTTCAGCAAGTGGTTATCAATCCAAATACACTAGGACAGCTAAAACTTCTCCTTCTCAAAGCAAATCTAAAACAACAACCCTAACTTAGTCAAATCACCACTAGCTGATCACTTCCACACGACTAAGGTTATACGACTGGACTCATTCGTACGACTGAACATGCGACTGAGCTTAGTCGTACGAATGGACCATACGACAGAGGTGCGAATGAGATATAACAGGGTTTGTGCGAATGACCTCTATTTGTGCGATTGGTTCATGCGACTGAACTTCAGTCGCACAATTGAACAACGCGATTGACTCAGTCGCACGAATGGGTCATGCGACTGGGCTCATTCGCCTGAAACGGATCAGCAGCTGTGTTCTTGTCATATTTGATCCAAAAACTCAAGTTTTAACCATTTGGATTATACCATATTCACAACAGAACATATACACTTCATTTACAACCGTTTCGGGTCCTTATTTCATCAAATTTCACAAAAACTAGGATCCGAACCCTCACTTTTTAGCTTAACAGAAAAATTAAACAAAAGCCCAGATTTAAAACATGTTTTTGGATCAATTTCAACCACATACACAGCTTAACATATTCAAGAATCGATCCGTACCAAGCGAAACTTACCGAAACGGAGTTAGCTTAGTCGATTTGGCAAGAACAGGGTGTTTGGGTTCGAAAGGAACAAGGGGATGAGATTGCTGCAGATAAAATCTGCTTTTGAACACCCTTAACCGCCCTACTTATCCTACATGCCTATTTTAGCCGCCATACTCAGTCGCACGACTGGACTCATTCGCACGATTCAATCGTGCGACTGAGCCTATTCGCCCCTCATTCGTGTTGCTGAGCCCCATTCGCACATATGGCGTGCGACTGAACACTAATCCTAATTAAATAAATTAATATTGAACTTTTGGATGTTACATTATAGGCCTACTTTATCCCCTTTTCTTGCATGGAGTGTGGAAGCATAAGTGTATTATCTCATGGATAATGGGGATGAGATGAAGCTCTCCATTTGTAGTAAGAATCTCCTTTAATCCAATTGGTGGTATTTCATAAAAGAAGCAAATGGCTCTAGGATGGGGGTTGGGTTGATTTTTTTTAATTGTTGTATAATATGGGGTAATTGGGTAGTATTTGTGTCACTATGGTAATTTTATATATTTTTATATTTTTACCTTTTACTTTTTAAAATACATACAGTTTATTATAATAAATCATATAAGATCACATATTTTAATATTGATAATATGTAAGTAATAACTTGTATATGCAGTAGTGCGTTATACGCTTTTTATCCGGTTAAATATTAGTTTACACGTTAAGGTTTATTTATAAATTTGAGTTTTTCCCAATGTATTTGATTTGGAATCTAAAATACTTTGGATCAATGGAATATTAAATACTTTGAATCACCTAAATGAATTTATTAATACATGTATATGAATTATGGCCAATGTTCGAGTGTGCCTGTTGTATCGCGTGTAAAAATGGTAATTACGTCGAATCACCGATGCATGAAATGTAACGTGTGAACTTTTGCAATGCATAAAACAGCTTTAATAATTTGAATTCAATTGAAAATCGAGTATTATAGGGGTAATCATAATCAAGCCAAGGTCAGGTATTGACCTGAAATTACCGTTGTCACATACTCCCCATGTTAGAAAGAATTTCGTCCCGAATTCAGTTAGGGTTGTCTGCAGATGCCAGGGTTTCAAACAAGTAAGGGTAGTTGAGCTTCTTTTGATCTTCACATTCCCAAGTAAATTCGGTGTGACATTCATCACTTTCAGGTCTGTTAATTAACTTAAAAGTTCGTTAACTCTTCTTGTACATTTATTATTATGCGTAATTTATTCGTCTTTCGAATCGAATCTTTTCGTATACCGTTTCTTTTTAAACCTAATATTATTAATAACCTAAGTTGTCAATATTATATAAACAATAATTAATAAAATTTATTTACTAATTAGTGTAACTAATCCCATTATTATTATTAATATTATTATTATTATTTATTTATAACTATAGTATTGTTAATATATTATTATTATAATTAAAGTCCAGGGTTTAAATTATAATTTACCTAAACTAGAGGGAATAATTAATTGAAAGTTCAGGGTTCAAATTGTAAATATCAAAAATATATTCCGAACCCAAAACCGCCCCCCCCATCGCACAAACCTCCTGCCGTCTCTCTTTCTCTCTCGCGATCCTCCACCGTATACCACCCTTCTAACCGTCGTTCGCCACCGTTTCTGTAAAACTCGATCAATTCCCAAGAATACCAACCAAGATCTCAATCTCACGAACGCGGAATATAAGTGAGATTGGAAGAAGACAAACAATGATCAAAAAGACTTCAATTGATAATCAGTATGATTACAATCTTGTGCGAAAATGCACAGAACAATTACAGAGCAAATTGAACTGAAAACTTGGAAAAACTTAACTACAAAATGCGAAATTACAAATATATACTAAAACAACAGTTCTCGCGCGAGATTAGCTTTTCGCGCGGTTCTTCATCTCGCGCGAGTCCAGCTTCTCCCGTGAGTTCCATTTTCACTTGATATCTTCCTTTTGGGTATCACTTGTTGTTTTGCCAAGCCTTATGTCCCCCTAGGCTCGGTGAAACATTATCAGTCAAAATCAACGTTGGCTTTCTTGTATGTGCCAGAATAGGCATACCACTTATTCCTTAGGACTCGATCAGTCATCCAAACATATTGGCAAGATAAAAAGTAAACAGACTCGTCAGCTGTGATAGGACAATGTAGCAGCTTATTCAATCGTCTTTGCCAAACTTCATTAAGCCAGCTGGATCGATGATTCTGTATGATCTATCAATACATTTGATCACAGCCTGACCTGAATCCTTTTCACAACTCCAAGAGATAAATTGCTTTAAAGAATTTGGAGGAACTGGAGCATGAACTGGGACTTTCTTTATGTATTTGGGATGTTGATAGACTCTGATTTTCATTGGAGCTTTGGTATTTTCATCAATTCTGGAAGAGTCATCAATCACCTTTGACTTTGCAGTTCTGAAGTCTTTGAAATTAGTTCTCATTTCTCTTCTAATCTTTGACCTCATGAGTTTAGCCTCTCCATAGTTGCTTTCATTGAAGAATGGAGCTTTACCCATTGCGTATAAGTCAGCAGCTCGTAAAGTATGAAAATCTTGAGTGCTTTTCAGATAGTCTATTTCTCCATTTCTTCTCTTTATTACGTACATCTTTTCTCACCATCATAAGCCCAGCTTATCACATGTGATATCTCACCATATTTGTCTTTGGGCTTAGATACAAATAGAAAATGAGTCTCTTTGGTTGGTGGTGGTGCTTTGAACTGCAATCCCCCTCTGGTATATAAAGCAATCTGCCCAGTAGAGTCCTTTTGTATTGTACCAGAAGGAGTTGGATCACTTACAGACTCAGTAGGAATTTCACCTTCTTCCAGATCAATATCTTTAAATAAGTCCTGTAAGTTGTTCCCAAAAATGTCTGTATACTCATTTTGTTCATCTAAATCATCAAGTAAATCAAACTCTTCTTCTATAGCTCCAGTTGAAGTTGATTGTTGAAATGAGTACAGCTCTTTCTCATATAGATTTTCAGTATCAAGATCCAGTGGTTCATATCCTTCTGGATCACCAGCACTTGGTCCAGAGACATTTTCAGTGCTAGTATCACCAGTTGGATTAGACGATAAGCCTCCAACATCACCTCCATCATTATCATCATCATCATCAACATTGTCTTCATCATTATCACCATCATTTCCACCATCATCTCCACCACCATCATCATCATCACCATTATCATCATCATCATCATCATCTTCTTCTTCTGAATCACCATAATCTATCAAATCTTCATCTTCTTCTTCGTTAACAATAGGTATGGGCATCATGTGTTTGGGCTCAACAAAAGCTGTGGGAGTACCAGTTTCAGTGACATGTACTTCAGATGTAATTGGAACATCTTTATTGACACTAACACTTGGCTGTATCTCAGATGATTGAGCTTCAGTGGCCCTTTCTTCCTCTTGAGAAACATTTGCAGGAGATGGACTTGAAGAACGCCTGCTCGTCTCACCAATCACAGTTGTAGACCGGATAACTGGTGGTTGATGGAAATATGCCTGAGAAATAAACTCTCTTAGCTCATTCAGCTGTCTCTCCAACCCTGACGAGTAATCAAACATATTCTTCATTTGTTGCTCCAAAGAAGCTATGCTTGTATCCTTAATAGCAGAATCAAGATGAATCATGGTAATAAGTTTTGTTTTCTCCTCATTCTCCTTTTTCAGCTCAAAGATAACCTTCACATTCTTATAACTTTCTTTTTCCAGATTCTTGACTCTTTATTCCAATATGATAGAGTGAGGAGCACTTGTTGATTCTTCTCTTCCTTTGAACTCTGGTGGAGTGTTAAGAAATGTATCAACATCGAACTCCAAATTTTCTTGTCGTGGAGGAGTTGAGAAACCAGAATCAGAGACATTTGGAGGATCAGAAACAGAATCAGGTTCTTTCTCAGTAGCTGTGGCAGTCAAATCAGCTAGTTGTTCTTCTTCAGTCACTTCTTTCTCAGGTGATCTTGGAATATCAGAAGTAATAGGCTGTTCAGTTTCTGTGATGAACACTTGAGTTCGTGGTTTTCGAGGAATATTCCTTCTCCCTCTTTTCCTAGCAGGAAAATCTTTCCTCTTCTCCATTCTTTTTCGCCTCATTGAAGTACTTGGGGATTCTACAGGAATGTAATCTGAGTCTCTATCATCAGTACTTATCCTGGAAGAAGTTGGTGTAACAGGAGTTTGATCTCTTTAAAGAATATAAGGTACATTCCCCATTTGATCACTATCAGTCTCAGAACTGGAAGCTGAGTGAACTTCACCTTCCACTCTTTCTTCATTAGTAGGTTCATCCTCAAACATTTTCTCAATCTCCTCATCAATGTCATTTCTAGCAGCAGAGGCAGAAGTGCCAGTCTGTGCCTCCTCAGTGTTTAAATCTCCTCCCAAGTCTCCAACATTTTCATCAACTTCAGAAAATTTACCAATTTTGGCAAAACTTTCACCAGAGCATTTATTTCCTCGTGCTCCAGTTAAGTGAGTGAAGATCTCTTTCTTGATTGTTTGAACAACATACTTAGAGGATCTAAGAGTTGCAAACTCTGGATAAGCATCATTGATCACCAACTGAATGAATCGAGGATACATAAAGAATTTCCTTCCCGGATTAGTAGTGGCATTTTTCTGCATCTCCTGGAAGATAGCTCCAGAAATACTAAATGGTAGATCATCCACCAGAGAAACTAATAACGATCCAAAAACTGCACTTAGACTGTCCATTCCTGCCTTCAAGTTGCTCAGACAGTGAATAACTACATGAAATAGATACTTCCAATATGGTGGCAACCACTTCTTCTCTAGACTAGGATATCTGTACTCATATCCCATCCGAGTTAGACAATCAATAACAACATCATCATCCAATCTGGTTGGAGCATCCTCTTGGTCATCAAATAGTAACACTCTGTTCAGAATAGCTTGGGAGACAGTCACTCTCTTATCCTTGACTGTAGCAGTAATGATTGGATTTCCAGCTTGATCCTTTTCTAGAGCAGCAGTGCTCCAGAAAGAATCAATCAACTCAGAGTAAATAGCTGGATCAGCAGAAATGGCATATACTATTCGTGAGTTCTTTAGTCCTTCAATCATAGATGCGAAAAATTCATTTCCCTCAGGAACATCATCTAAGTAGGCTACGCATTTATGATTTTTTTAAAAATCATTTGAGCCATCTGCAATGTCACAAACAAACAACATTAGAACAATTGAAATAACTTAATCACACATAAGAAAATTTTTAACACTTAGAAAAGTTTCATTATTCGAGTTTTCTTTCACGTGAATATAACACATTTAACACTTAGAAAAATTTTCAGCATGTAAGTATTTTCAATCGTGCGAAAAAGAAATTTTCAACACTTATAAAATGTCAGCAATTATGAATTTCAGTTGTGTGAGAATAAAACAAATTCCACACTTAGAAAATTTCAGCAACTAATGTTCTATTGCGCGAAACTAAATTCATGCGAAAACTCCTTTTGAGCGAAAAGTTCATTTCGTGCGAAAATATCATTTCATGCGAAAATCACACTTCATGCGAAAAACGAAGTTTAAGCGAAAGTAGGTTTTACGCTAGAGTTACTTTTATGCGAAAGTCAAAATTCAATCAAAATTCAAACTTCATGCGAAATTATGTTTCACGTGAGAACATTCTCAAGCGAAAACACACTTTTCGCACCTGTTCAGTTCACTCATGCGATTCGCGCAGACCCATTTTCAAATTGACGATCAAAATCACAATCTTAAACAAAACCAAGTGTGTCCTAACCGTCGCCTATGTTCACTAAGTTCATTTAATCTTTCAATTTCAACTTTTAAGTCCATTTATGAGATTTTAGTTTAAGTTGTTAAGGTCCCTTTTGAAATTCATCTCTTCAGTAACCATACAGATCAAGGTATACCTTTAAAATCACAATATGGATGTAATGTGAACAAATTGATGTTTCAGAATGACTAATATGAACGGGATAATCTTTGGTTTTGAAATTTTGAATGTAAGCGAAAGGGGTTTTCGGATGGTGTGTATGCGAAAAGTGATTTCGTTTAAGCACACTGTGATATTTATATCACAAGTAATTCACGCGATAATACCTTTCGCGTGACAAATGTTTTCACGCGACAACTCCCATTCGCGTGAGTGTTATTTACACTTTGAAAATTTTTCAAATTTATCAACTTTTTATTCTCAATTACTTATGTCAACAAAATGTTATATTTACCAAGTGACCAATTAATTTAATGAATCTTCAATTTTCACCATTTATCTGTTATTTATTTGTCTTATCCTAAACAAAATAGAAGTAAAATGAAAACAATACACACAAATAACAAAATAATGAAAACAAATAAAGAATAAAGATCTGAATTGTTTATTGATCGAAATTGGTTTGTAAGAATTTTCATAATGAGATCATATAGTTCTTTGTCAAGTCAAGACTCTGTCCAGCTTTATTTAAACTAAACTGGTTAAGTTGATTGTCATATATTTTGTCCTTTTTAAACTTATACTTCAGATGCTACTCAGAAACATAAGGAGTGATACATATCATGTTTTGATTGATTTAATATAATTCAGTGGATCCCACAATCAGAACTTCTGTAAAATACTTATTATCCTTCAAGACACTATCGAGATTTCAAGTCACCCAAATTGACTTAAACCATGCATTGTTGATCAGTGATACCATTTATTTATTCCTAAAATATAACTATTTGAGCATAACTAGCCTGAGAAATATCTCTTAACACGGAATATTAACAAGTTTAAGGACTTACTAACAGCCATCCGGACTTACGTCTGCCCTCTCAAGATGTTTAGGACTTACAAGCCATCCGGACTTACATGCCCCATCTTTCGATTTTGCCTTCCGTGATCAGAAAATATTCTCAAAATAGAAAATATACCATTTAGTATGTATGTATTTAGACATATCTTTTGATTTGTGCTCCTTGGCATCGTGTATCCTATATGGCCTTTTGACATCTTTTTGCTCAATTATTTGCTCAGTTATTTTCTTTTTGTCTTTGTATGTCTTTTTTGTCTTTATGTATTTTCTTTTATATATATACATAGTTATATATGATAATCACTGAATCAAACAACAGGCTTGAGTATGACAAGAGTGTAACTCTCAGTCTGTATTAGAACATTTTCGACATTGTCACAGAATCCTGATATGTTCCCCACTAATTCATATTACTTTAATTCAAGTTTAATCACTCAATTATGATCTTTTCATTTCTGAAAGTAAAGCCTACTGACACATCAAACATAATCCAAGTCTATTCGTATCTAAGCCTTTGAAATTACTTAGACTCTTTTAGAACTTTGTAATATCATTTCTTATTTAAGTATGAAAATTTCTTTTTAACAATCCTTTAATCTTGACTCCCCCTAAAACCAAAAATATTTTCAGAACTTGTTTTTCTAATTTCTCCTCCTAAAATTGTGATTGATCTTTTAAAGCAAAAGAAAACAATTATAATTTTATTTCCTAAAAAAATGAAAAATCTTTTTGTGAAGATTCAAGAAATCAATTTATCTAAAGTTAATCATTCCCAATGATTGCACAAGGAAATCAAATCGAGAATGATCAATGCCTTGGTAAATAAATCAGCAATGTTTTCAGTTGACGACACTTGTTTTAAATGAATAAGTTTACGATCAAAACAATCACGGATAAAATGGATACAGATGTCAATGTGTTTAGTTTTGGAATGTTGAATGGGATTTTTAACAATGTTCAGTACTGCCGTGTTATCACACCAAATTGGTGTGTCATATATGTTGAGGCCATAATCGAGAAGTTGTTGCTGAATCCATACAAGCTGGGAACAACAGCTTGATGTAGCCACGTATTCAGCTTCGGCAGTAGATGTGGATACAGTGTTCTGCTTTTTACACTGCCAGGAAATGAGTCGGTTGCCCAAGAATTGACATCCTCCTGTAGTCGATTTCCTGTCTAAATTACAGCCACCAATATCACTGTCAGTATAAGCAAATAAATTGAAATCGGAATTTCAAGGATACCAAAGACCAAGTTTGGGTTGACCCTTGAGATACTTGAAAATCCGCTTGACAGCTTTCATGTGTGATTCTTTTGGATCACTTTGATAGCGGGCACACTGATAAACAGGGAACATGATATCTGGCCTGCTTGCAGTGAGATACATGAGGGAACCAATCATTGATCTGTACAGATGTTGATCAACTGATTCTCCTAATGGATCTGGAGTGAGAGTAGGACGAGAAGACATAGAAGTTGGAGCTACTTTGGAATCTTGAAACTTGTATTTCTCAAGAATAGTCTGAACATATTTTTCTTGATGAATGAGAATAGCAGTTTCAGATTGATTAACTTGGATACCCAAGAAAATGAAATTTCTCCAAGAGAGCTCATCTCGAATTTCTTCTTCATCACTTCTTCAAACTCCATGCACATACTATCATTTGTAGACCCAAAAATGATATCATCGATATAGATTTGAACCAGAATAATGTCATCGCTTGATTTATGAATGAATAAGGTCTGATCGATAGCTCCTCGTGAATAACCATTTGCAAGCAGATGTTCAGTCAGAGTTGCATACCAAGCACGAGGTGCTTGATGTAAACCATATAATGCCTTATCCAACTTGTAAACATAATCAGGATGATCTGGATCTTCAAAACCAGGAGGTTGACAAACATAGGTTTCTTCCTTCATTTCCCGTATAAGAAAGCAGTTTTAACATCCATCTAATACACCTTGATATTCATGTATGAAGCAAAGGCTAAGAAATGCATATTGTTTCAAGTCTTGCAACTGGAGCATACACTTCTTCATAATCCAATCCTTCAATTTGATAGAATCCCTGCACCACAAGACGTGCTTTATTCCGAACTATAACACCTTTTTCATCCGTTTTGTTCCAGAATATCCATTTTGTTCCAATCGAAAGCTTATCCTTTGGAAGTTCTACAAGATGCTAAACATTCAGCTTCTTAAATTGCATCAACTCATCTTGCATTGCTTCTATCCAACTGTTTTCCTTGAGTGCCATTTCAACATTCTTGGGCACTATTTGTGATAGAAAGCAAGCATATAGACATGTGTTGATTGCCCCTGAATGACTTCTGGTAATTACACCTTCATGCAATGGACCAATGATTGCTTCAGTTGGATGAGTTTTATGGATTCTCAGTTGAGGAATATCATCTGCAACAATCCCGTCTTCCAAGTTAGTGATGTGTTTAATATTGTCATTCACTTCTTCAGAGTTTCTAGACTGATACACAATATTTTCTTCAAATGTGTCATCTGAAATGTGATTTTCAGATGCATTAGACACATTTGGAGATTCTTCAAATGGAACTTGAATGACTTCTATTGGTGTATCCAAAGTTTCTGAAGAAGATGAAGACAATGGTGAACTTAGTGACTCTTCCGGCTCCTGATTGGGGATTTGTTCTGAAAGATTATCTGATAAGATAGAACTTTCAGACACGTGCACAGAAGCAGAAGGAATATTCTTTGATGATGACGAAATTGCAGAATCATCAGATATAAGAGATGGAATTTCCTCAATGATTTTGTTCTCCAAAGATAGTGCTTGAGAATTAGTATCTGCAGACGAAGGTTTAGAAATTTTAAAATTTATGAACAAAGATTCATAATCATAAACCCATGAAGGAGCTGAACCTGCATCAGTTATGTTAAGCTCGTGCCAATCAATATTAAATGACTCAATTATTTGTCTTGTTCTTTTATTATAAACCCGATATGCAACCTTATTAGCTGCATATCCCACAAAGTAACATTCATCAGCATTTTTAGAAAATTTTGAAGTTGATTCAGTTGTGTGTAATAAAGTACAACAACAACCAAAGGCTTTAAAATATTTAACTTTGGGTTTGTGTTTATAAAATATTTCTTAAGGAGTCATATTTAATCGTTTATTGATTAAAACACGATTCTGAACATAACACGCAGTGTTTACTGCTTCAGCCCAAAAGAACAGAGGTAATTTGGCAGCAGATATCATTGTTCTAGCAGCTTCAATTAGTGTTCTATTCCTTCGTTCTGCAACTCCATTCTGTTGTGGAGTGCCTGCAGCACTGAATTGTCTAGCAATGCACTTGGATTCACAAAACTCATTCAACGTTTGATTGCAAAACTCTGTTTCATTGTCACTTCAGATGCATTTTACCCTTTTATCTGTCTGATTCTCCACCAAATTAATGAATTTGATCAAAAGATGTGGAGTCTCATCCTTAGATGCTAAGAAAAACACCCAAGTAAATCTAAAAAAGTCATCAGTAACAACCAAACAGTAAGATCTTCAACCCTAACTTAAAACACTCACTGGACCGAATAGATCCATGTGTAAGAGTTGTAAGATTGATTCGATTGAGTTGTGTGCAATTGGTTTGTGAGGTAGTTTATGTTGTTTACCCTTTGAACATGACAAACAATGTTCATTTAATTGAAATTCTTTCTCGGGTAAACAATGACATGATTTCCGCGTACCAGTTTGTTCATGTTTTTAAGATTGACATGTCCTAACCGACGATGCCATAACATGGAATCATTCTCCGAGGCTTTGGATAGTAAACAAGATGCGGTTACAAAGAATTAGAACAATGCATATCAAGAAGATATGTGTCATTGTCTCTCGGAGTCCTCATCAAAACCCATTCATCAGGAATTACAAAACCCGGTTTTATGATTAAACATTCTTTGTTAGTAAAGTGTGTAGAATATTGTTTGTCATAAATTTGAGACATACTTAACAGGTTATGTTTTAATTCCTCAACAAAATTCACATTTTCAAAGCTAAGGACACCATTTGTAACTGTACCACGCTTAGTTATACGTCCTCCTTTGTCGCCTGCAAAAATCACTCTTCCACCATTATATGACTGAACATCTTGAAGTAACGATAAATTTCCAGTCATATGTCTTGAACAACCGCTGTCTACATGCCATAGGCTTTCAATAATCTTTTGCGGTTGTCCCTGCATAAGTAACAGATTTACTTAGTCTTTGGTACCCAAGTCAAACAAGACTTGAGCACATTATGTGTTGCCATAAGACAAAAAGATTTGAGATTATTATACTTGTTTAGCACATCAGTCTTTTCACTAACCCTTTTCAATTTGATGTTTTCTTTTAAATCATTTTTCAAATTCTTGTGCTTTTCGACATCATTAGCATTCTCAACCTTTAATTTCATTGGTTTTGAAAATTTTCCATGAGTGAAAAACAATTTTCTATTATGAGCAATAGAATTATGAAATCGTTGTTTGCTTAGTGATTTTTATCGAAAAGGACAATTATTTGCAAGATGATTTATGTTTCCACACTGATAACATTTCCTTTGTTGTGTGTGGAAAACAAACTTTGGATGACAATTATGAAAATTGTCATAAAAACCAAAGTCAGATTGACTTTTTGGTTTAACTTTCTGCACAGTCTCTCGAATCTTTGCTTCATTTGATAATTGCTTGTTCATCTTAGACAGATTCGAGGAAATGGGTGATTTGTTCATCTTTGCTTGTTCATTTGGTTTAACTGCTATGACTTTTGGAATGGATGATGCTGGAATTGGACCAGTCTTAGAATGTGCTGGAGAAGTACCAGGCTTTGTTATTCGAATAGAAGCTGGAGAAGGACCAGGCTTTTGAATTTTCAGATTTGATGAAGAAGGAGCATTCATGTGCACATCTGGGCTACACATTTCTTGTTTCACAGAGTTAGCATTCTGATGAAGTTTATTTTTAAAGAATCGAAAATTCGTTTCTTTAAAAATATAATCTTCATCTTCAATTATTCCTTTAGAAACAAATCTATTTTTGAAATCCTTTTCAAGATTCACCTTATGATTTGCCCTTTGAACATTATTTAAATTACATTTAATATTTGATTTTGTCTCATTTAAATCAACAATCTTTTTATTCCTTGATGAAGTTTGATTACAATCAGATTTGAAATCATTTACATTTTTATTATTCAAACTCTCTCTTTCATTCTCACTCTCACGGTCACTCCCCCACTCTTCAACCAAACCATCCACCTTCACATTATCTGCACAAAAATTTTCAGTTGATTATTTAGGTTTAGTTATTGTGATAGGATCAACAGTCAGATTTACTTTGACTGAAGGTTTTAAGTCTGAGGATGGTGAAAAACCTATCCCATAACTTATATCATAATCAGAAATGACATCAGATGAAGGCAAACATGAATAATCATGATTAATTGGAGGAGCGATGTTTGAAAATCCAACACCACATTTTCCTCCTTTTATCTTCTGTGTCATTTGTGACTTGATAATACCTTCAACCATGGTTGATGAAAGTTCAAACTTTTCAACAGTCAATTTAGCCGAGGCTAGTTCACTGTTGAGTCTAATGATTTCTAAGGCGAGTTCATTATTTCTATTTGTCAAATCATTATTTATACATTCTTTATCATGAAGATTTAATTGTAAATTGTATACCGTGTTATTTAAACTTTTAAGTTTTTCTTTAAAAATCTTTTCATTTGATTTGTGTTTTCGAGCTTGATATTGAAGTTTTTCAACTTCCATTATCAAGTTCACATATGAACTCTATACCTTTGAACTTTCTCAACACATGAATTTGTGCATAAATCATCATATACCTTTGGTTCTGAGCTTTCTCCTTCAGGCTCTTCAACCTTCTTTACCATGAAAGCCTTCATAACATCAACTTGTTCTTCCACTGGAGCAACTTCAACAGTCTTTAAATCTTCACATTGGCATTTGACTGGAGGCTCAACAGTGTACTCTTCAGCAGCTATCATTTTCTCAACAATAATTTCTTCCTTTTCTTCCTTCTCAGCTTCCTTCTCATCTTTAATTTCTTCCTTTTCACCAAACAAACCTTCCAACAGATCATCAGAAACAAACTCAGCAAATAGATTCTCCTCCTCTTCAGGTTCAGTAACAATCTTAGCAATCAAAGCTGTAGACAATTTCAGATCAAGAGCTTCCATCTGGTCTGACCAGTCGTATTCAGCATTAGTTTGTGAAACCAATGCTTTGTTACCACCAGAAGTACTTGCATTAACTTTCTTTGATTCAATCTCCACAGTGACCAGTCTTTTGGGGCCTTCAGCTTGACCAGACTTGGGTTCAGTACATTCTCTAGCAAAATGGCCTGGTTTGTCATAGTTGTAACACCTCAGATTAGATTTGTCAAAACCAACTTTGCTGGAGTTGTTTACTCCAAACATTTTTCTCCCAGTACGTCTAGCAAAGTTCTTCGCCCTATACACCACCATCGCCATTTGGTACTTGATGTCATTTTCTTCCACATCATCAGGATTTACTTGTTGAAGATCATCAATCAAGACATTTGGAGCAGTGAGTCTACCAGCCATGAAAGCTTCATAGCTGGACATGAATGTAGTGAATATGGCAAGATGTTCCTCAGCAATTTGGATAGTCTGTTTTGAAGGATTTGTGGTTGCAACATAAGCATGTTGAACACTCTGTGGAGCTGGATTTTGAGGGATTTGTTGATGGATGATAGGGAAATAATGTTGAGCATCAGGAATTTGAATTTGATGGTTCATTACTGGTTGAATATCAGAAGATGCTAAACATCCAGTTTGCTGTTGCTGACACATCTGGGTATAACTGACATAGTAATTAGGATTACTAGCCATTTTAGCATAAAGAGCAGTTGTTTCAGTACCCAAAGAACTTAAATGATTTGCAGCTCTCTGCTTATCATCCATTTCATAAGACTTTATAGTGGATATTAAATCAGTCAGAGGAAGAGTATACAAGTCTTTAGTTCTTTTGATCAGTGTACAGTTGTGATTCCAACTGTAAGGAAGTGAATTCAGCAGTTTCTTGTTTACCATGATTGGTTCCAGTGTAATCCCAGCATTCTTCATTTTTGTTACCAGTTTTACAAACCTGGCATCTGAACATCCAACGATTCACCCACAACATGATTAAACATGTTAAACTCTTGATTTAGCATATCCTTCTTGCTTTCTCTCATGTCTTTATTACCCATAATCTGAGTTTCCAATGCATCCCATAACACTTTTGCACCTCTAAACTCTTTAAACTTATGAGATATTTCAGTAGTCAAGGCCATAGTATTAGCAGCATAAGCCTTGTCATTAAGCTCTAATCTCTTCATGTCATCCTCATCCCATAAGTGTTCTGGTTTCTTGACCATCTCTCCTTTATCATTCTTGTACAGGGGAATATAAGGATCATACTTGATCGACCTCCACATCTTTGGTTCAATATAAATAACATGATTTTCGAACCTGTAGGCCCAATCAGCATAATCATCTTCGCTGAGAAGTCTAGGTGGCTTATTCCCAGTGCCAATTTCAGTATCAAGATGAAGAGATGCAGTAAGATGCTTCAAATTAGGTGTTCATGAAGACATGTTGATTAGAAAATCAAAAATCAAACTTTTCGTGCGAAATCTCAAACTGTGCGACAACTACTTTCGCGCGAGAGCCTCTTTCGCACGAGATATCAAATCGTGCGAGATTCCCACTAAATCACCACGCGAATTCGCATAAACAAACAGAATACCTAACTGTGCGAAAAGGTAGTTTTCGCACGCGAAAAGTCCTGAACCTTTTCACACACTTGGTTTTCCAACTTGCGAATTTCACCAATTTTCCACCACAAATTAACTGATTAGTTCCATTTTGAGGTATTTTAGTTCAAGTTAATCAGTTTTCTTTAAATTTTAGGTCCAAATTCAATTAAATTCAGTCCAAACGATCACTTTTCTTCAAAATTTTAGCAGCATAACTTCTTCATATCGAATTCTCAATCAAACAAGTGAATAGGAAGATGAAGAATGATTCAATTCAGCCAAAAACGTCTTCAAATCTTGGTTCTAGAGCCAAAAGCTCTGATACCAATTGTAAAAACTCGATCAATTCCCAAGAATACCAACCAAGATCTCAATCTCCCGAACGCGGAATATAAGTCAGATTGGAAGAAGACAAACAATGATCAAAAAGACATCAATTGATAATCAGTATGATTACAATCTTGTGTGAAAATGCACAGAACAATTACAGAGCAAATTGAACTGAAAACTTGGAAAAACTTAACTACAAAATGCGAAAATTACAAATATATACTAAAACAAACAGTTCTCGCGTGAGATTAGCTTTTCGCGTGGTTCATCATCTCGCGCGAGTCCAGCTTCTCGCGTGAGTTCCATTTTCGCTTGATATCTTCCTTTTGCGTATCACTTGTTGTTTTGCCGAGCCTTATGTAGTCTTCTACATTTTCTCCACCGTAGGCCGCCGTCGTCTCGCCGTTTAGCCCATTTACAGGTAACCGGTCGTTATGAATCTCGTTTTGTTTCGTTTCATTTCGTTTCGTTTCGGTTTGTCATTCGGTTCGGATGTTCGGGTTGATTCGTACATGTATATGGTGTGTGTTCGTGTGTAAATGTATGTATCTGCGAGTGTATACGCTTATATATATGTGTGTGTGTGTGTGTGTGATAGTGTACGTGCAGGTATGTATGCGCGACTGTACGTATGTTGCGGGCATGACCGCGAGGCACCGCACAACAGCCCTTGGCTGCTACGGTGGCCCTGTGGTGTACAGTTGTGTTAGGGTGTGTGTGCTAGTGTGCCTGATGTGTGTGTGTGTGATGGTGGTTGTGTGTGTGCGTATGTAGTGGTTGTGCATGTGTATATGTTTGTATCCAGTGTGTGTGTTAGTGGTTGTGTGTATTGAGTTGAGTGTGTGCGGGTGTATAGAGGGGTGTGTGTGCAGCTTGTGTGTATGCTCAAAGGGTGTGGGAGTGTGTGTTAAATGTATGCATGATTGGATATGTTGCCTTATATATATGTCTCAGTGTGCAGGATGTGTGTTTGTGCATGCGACCATGGGTGTCTGAGTGTGTAATTGTATGTTTTTGTGTGAGTTGTTAGTTGTGTTTTGTATGACCCGTGAGTGGGTGTGTGTGTGTGTGTGTGAATGTTGAAACATTGTTTGTATGCATGTATCCAAGTGGTTTGTATGTGAGCCATCATATATGTATATATATATGAGTGTGTAAAATATATGCTTATATGTATATAGATATGTATCTATGTGTGATAACTAGATGGTAGTGGGTGTGGTTAGTATATATATGTATGTACGGATTTATATATGAGTATAGAATATATATATATATATATATATATATTGAGCGAGTCGCACCTTAAACCCGAACCAACCGAATATCCCTTTCTCGTCAATCACATTTTAAAGACTTAATTGTAACTAATTATAGGTGTGTGATCGCTCATTGTTCGCGTCTTTAGAAGCCCTTTTGTTCACTTCATTTTCATCTCAATTCAAGGTGAGTTTCACGGCCCCATTTTCATTACAATTTTATAAATCTTTGGGGAAAAGTATGCTCACTCTTTCTAGCTGTGGACTCAATTTATTTTGGATTAACGTGTTACTGTTTGCAAGCTATATCTTATGCATGAGTTTCTGTGTGGTTCTTTAATCACAACTATTTAACTCCGGTGTTTGAGACGACGGACAGGTATTGATAGTATTATTGGGTTGACACCCCCACCCATGTATGTTAGTATACTAGTTGAGACTGACTGTGGTTATGATCGACCCCTGGGTGAATATTTTCCGACAATCGCTGTGTGGTTCGTCATAGGTTAGTTGTGATGCTCATGTGATATTACTTGTAATAAACTGTACACACTCATAATCCATAACTCATGCACAGCAACAAGTTTTTCAATTTATGTTTAAACCTATGAACTCACCAACCATGTGTTGACTTTTGAGCATATCTTTTCACGTGATAATAATCAAAGAGGATAGCTAGAGCTGATGCCATAGCAGAGACCCTTAGGATTTCTTTAGACATGCACTAGTGTTTTGACTATCATTTGATTTCACTTATGCATACTATGTTGAACTTTTTATTTGTTGGATTACATGTTGGATTTGGTTTTGTTAAATCGATAGACTATGCTAGTCGTGGAGTTGACTAACCACGACACAAGTCACCATTGTGTCAGGTGACGTCATGACACGTGGATCTTTGCATTTATTTTGTCTCTGTAAACTAACTAGGTGTTATGACGATCCCGTCCATTACATCCTCGTGTTTCCGCTATAAGCGGGGGTGTGACAGATTTGTATCAGAGCCTTGGTTATAGAGAATTAGGTGGAGCACTCGACCTAGACTATAACCTAAGAACCTTCATGTAGGATGCATACTAGGGCTTGTGTGCATTTGATAATACATGCATGTTCTTCATGATTTGATTGACTGCTTATTACTTTCATAATATATTGTTTGCATCTGGGGAAAAGTCCTTACACTTTTTCCTTATAGGATGTCTTTTATCAGCCCTTCTGTTACTTCTATAGCTCGTCTCACCTCTTCTGAAAACGAATCGAAGCCTGAAAAGATTCTCTTAGCATATCTAGTGCAAACATCTTTTAATACAAGATCTAACCCTGAGGAGGTGATGCTTGATGCACCAGACTCGTTTGAAGAGGAAGAACCCATAGACCCTGTTGTGCTCGCTCTACCTGCTGTCGTTACTGCACCGACTAATCCTGTGGAACCTAACCCTGCTGCACCTGTAGTTCCCATAGCATCTGCAGATCTCATCATACCAGCAGATCTTGATTCGCTCACTCATGTTGTGCCTACTATTGCACATGCTATTGCAAGGTACGCCCCCGAGGCAAGACCCCACCAAGTGAACGACGGAGAAGCCGTGAGGCGGACGACTCGAATTAGAGGATTCATGGCGAACCGGATTAGGATCCAGCCGCCCGCCGACGAGACCAACTTATGGGGCAACTATCCCGACCTGCCCCCGAGCCTTTCTAGTTCCTCCAGCAGTGATGATGACCAGGACTGACTTCACGCGGGCACTGATAGAGAAATAAATACTAGAAAATAGTCATCTCTAGTTATTTCATGTTTTATGTTTAGACCCGACTAGACTATGAGTATTTGCTTGTTTGGAGTGTTACTTTGGTATTTGAACGTGCTTGAGACCTTATGATTTATGATAATGGAATATATATTATTATTTTTGCCTTGTTGTTGTGGTAGTATCTTGTGAAGTATAAGACTTACAATAGTGTACTATTTATTCATACGTGATTGCATCATAATGAACCTTTATACGACTGATGCTTACATGTTATCTATGATTTATTAGAAAATGCCGCCTAGAAGAGCCACACGTAATGGCGGTCAGGGAGGTGATGCACCAAGAGGCAGAGGTAGAGGAAGAGGCAGAGGTGCTGGTGGTCGTGGTGAAGCACCCGGTGGAGGAGATCAGGGAGAACTGGCTGGTAACAACAATGGTGCCGGAAACCCTGATTTAGCTACCATGATTGCACAGCAGCTGGCTGCCCTGATTCCGACCATAGTGGCTCAAGTAAGCGACAATCTTTTGAATCACAACAATGGTGGTGACGACAACAATAATGGGAATAATGGAGAAAATAACGAAGAAAACGAAGGTGGAAATACAAATGGGAATGATGGGGAGAACAACGGTGATAATGGAGGAGGGAACAATAATGGAGTTGGGAATGAGAACAACAATGGCTTTGACAATGGAAATGATAATGGTCCACTAAGCAATAATGCTAATGGAGGAGGAGATGAGAATGGACCTAGGTTTAACGGGAGAAGACGTGGGTGTACTTACAAAGAGTTTGCAGCCTGTAAACCAAAGGAGTTTGATGGTAAAGGCAGAGCTATAGTCCTTACAAGGTGGTTGGAGAAGATGGAGGCTGTGATTGATATTAGCGAGTGTTTGGACAGTCAGAGAATCAAGTTTGCCACCTGTTCACTGCAAGGAAAGGCGTTAAATTGGTGGAACACTCGAATCCAGGCAAGGGGAAGAGAGGCAGCAATGCAGATGACCTGGGATGAGTTCAAAGCACTGATTACTGAATAATACTGCCCGCTTAATGAGATGCAGAAGTTGGAGCATGAGTTCTGGAATCATGCCATGGTGGGAGCTGGACATGCAGCTTACACAGACCGTTTTCACGAATTGGCAAGGCTCGTTCCACACTTGGTAACCCCAGAATCTAAAAGGATCGAGAGGTACATTTGGGGTCTGGTTCCCCAAATACAAGCTATGGTAACAGCAGCTGCTCTCCCAACAATTCAAAGCGCAATTCTGAAAG
This sequence comes from Flaveria linearis, assembly GCA_024085815.1. Lineage (NCBI taxonomy): Eukaryota > Viridiplantae > Streptophyta > Magnoliopsida > Asterales > Asteraceae > Flaveria > Flaveria linearis. The sequence continues at coordinate 85,542,488 of CM044003.1, forward strand.
CCGGCACGTTAACTGATGAGATGGTGAGGACTGGTGTACTGGGCAAAGGTGGAGAGAAGAGAAAGGATAATGGAGAATCAAGCAGACAATTAGGTGGCAAATTTGATAAGAGAGCCAAAGTGACTAGAAATTTTGTGGCGGCAAATCTCGGAAGGAAAGATTACACTGGACCGCACCCCAAGTGCAACAAGTGTAACTATCACCATCCTCAGGCTACGCAGTGCAGGATATGTTTGAATTGCAGGCACCCGGGACACTTTGCGAGGGATTGTAGAGCGCCAACTAATGTGGTGGCACCGGTGAACATGGTTAATCCAACAGGAAATTTGAGGGTGTGTTATGAATGTGGAAGCCCTGATCACTATCGGAATGTGTGCCCTAGACTGAACCGGGCACCGGGACAAGACGGGAATAACCGAAACCAAGTGATGGCCATAGCTGGGAATCAAGGTCTGGTAAATCAAGGGAATGCTGCACGCGGTCGTGCTTTTGTCATCAGGGCAAATGATGCTCGCCAGGACCCAAATGTTGTCACGGGTACGTATCTTCTCAATAACCACTTTGCATCTGTACTATTTGATACCGGGGCAGACAATAGTTTTATTTCCTCAGAATTTGCTTCGATACTTGGTGTGAATCCTAGTTGTCTAGAAACCAGCTACTCTGTAGAAATGGCTAATGGTGAATTTATAGAGACTAATGAGATCGTTAGAGGCTGCACATTAATGCTAGAAGACCATACTTTTTATATAGATTTGATACCCTTTGGGTGGGAAGTTTCGATGTAGTAGTAGGGATGGATTGGTTGTCAAAACATGGTGCTGAAATAGTCTGTCGAGAAAAAGTGGTGCGAATCCCTATGCCTAATAGTGAAGTGCTTAAGATTCATGGGGAACGATCAGGAAGAAATCTGAGACTCATCTCCTGCATGAAAGCTCAACGGTGTTTGAAGAAGAAGTGTTATGCATTTCTAGCACACGTAGTAGAGAAGAAGGCAGAGGAAAGGAAGCTGGAAGATATTCCCATTGTATGAGAATTTCCAGAGGTATTTCCTGATGATCTCTCTGGCTTACCTCCCCCTCGACAAGTGGAGTTTCGAATCGACCTGATTCCTGGAGCGACGCCCGTAGCGAAAACACTCTATCGATTGGCACCGTCAGAAATGCAAGAGTTGTCGAGCCAACTGCAAGTGTTGTTGGATAAGGGTTTTATCCGACCAAGTCACTCGCCACGGGGAGCACCGATACTGTTTGTCAAGAAGAAAGATGGATCATTCCGAATGTGTATTGACTATCGGAAATTGAATAAATTGACTGTTAAGAACCGATACCCCCTTCCCAGGATTGACGATCTTTTCGATCAGTTACAAGGAGCAACGCACTTCTCCAAGATTGATCTTCGGTCTGGATATCATCTGTTGAGGGTTCACGAAGCAGATATACCAAAAACGCCATTTTGGACTCGTTATGGACATTATGAGTTCTTGGTGATGTCGTTCGGGTTGACAAATGCTCCAGCAGTGCTTATCGACTTGATGAATCGGGTCTGCAAACCGTATCTAGACAAATTCGTCATTGTATTTATTGATGACATCCTCATTTACTCGCAGTCAAAGGAGGAGCATGAACAACATCTACAGGCAATACTGAGGTTATTGGGAAAGAAAAGCTTTATGCCAAGTTCTCCAAGTGTGAATTCTGGTTACGTGAGGTGAAATTTCTGGGGCATGTGGTTAATGATAAGGGGATTCATGTCGACCCGGGGAAGATCGAGGCAGTAAAGAAATGGGACGCGCCTAAGACACCATCTGAAATCCGGCAATTCTTGGGATTGGCCGGGTATTATCGACGGTTTATCGCGAATTTCTCAAAGATCGCGCAACCGTTGACCTTGTTGACTCAGAAGGATAAGAGGTTTGAATGGGGACAAAAACAAGAAGAAGCCTTCCAAACATTAAAAGACAAATTATGTAATGCGCCGATCCTAACCCTCCCTGAGGGATCTGATGACTTCGTAGTGTATTGTGACGCATCACACCAAGGTTTGGGTTGTGTCCTGATGCAGAAAGACAAGGTGATAGCTTACGCTTCTCGACAGCTCAAGGTCCACGAGAAAAACTACACGACTCATGACCTGGAGTTGGGTGCGGTAGTGTTTGCACTCAAGATCTGGAGACACTACCTGTACGGGACAAAATGTGTCATTTACACTGATCATAAGAGCCTTCAGCACATATTCGATCAGAAGGAATTGAACATGCGTCAGAGACGATGGGTAGAACTTCTCAGTGATTATGACTGTGAGATTCGATATCATCCGGGAAAGGCCAATGTGGTGGCCGACGCCTTGAGTAAGAAGGAACGCGTCAAAGCCATACGTGCATGAGCCTTGGGAATGATTATTCAATCAAACTTGAAAACTCATATTCTAATAGCACAGGGTGAGGCATTAAAGGAAGAAAATATGACTGATGAAGAATTTCGTGGGCTAGATAAACAGATGGAGTGTAAGGAGGATGGTGTGCATTATTTTATGGATCGAATATAGGTACCGAAATGGGGTGACGTACGAGCAATAGTTCTGAATGACGCACACAAGTCGAGGTACTCCGTCCATCCTGGTGCGGACAAAATGTACCACGATCTCAAGGAATTGTATTGGTGGCCAGGTATGAAGAGAGATATTGCTAAGTATGTGGGTGAATGCCTGACCTGCTCTAAGGTTAAGGCTGAACATCAGAAACCGTCTGGATTACTACAACAACCAGAAATTCCTGAGTGGAAATGGGAAAATACAGCAATGGACTTCATCACCAAATTGCCGAGGGCCAGTAGTGGTCATGATTCAATTTGGGTGATAGTGGATAGAATGATGAAGTCCGCTCACTTCTTACCTATTCGTGAGGATTATAAGATGGAGAAGTTAGTGAGATTTTATGTGAGTGAGATTGTGGCTAGGCATGGCGTGCCTGTATCCATCATATCAGATCGCGATAGTCGGTTTATGTCGCGATTCTGGCAGACGCTCCAAAAGGCAATGGGTACCCGGTTGGATCTAAGCACCGCCTATCATCCTCAAACAGATAGGCAAAGCGAGCGTACGATTTAGACTCTAGAAAACACGCTTAGGGCTTGCGTAATTGACTTTGGTGGTAATTGGGATGCCTATTTGCCGTTGGTTGAGTTCTCTTACAACAACACTTATCACTCGAGCATTGGATGTGCCCCGTTTGAAGCTTTGTACGGGAGAAGATGTAGATCGCCTATTTGTTGGTCCGAGGTTGGAGAAATTCAACTGACAGGCCCTGAGATTGTTCAGGAAACAACCGACAAGATATTCCAAATTAAAGACAGACTTAAAACAGCGAGAGACCGCCAGAAAAGCTACGCGGATAACAGGCGGAAACCATTAGAATTCAATGTGGGTGATCGTGTGTTGCTAAAGGTTTCCCCTTGGAAGGGTATTGTGCGATTTGGAAAGAAAGGAAAGTTAGCACAGAGGTATGTGGGACCATTTGAAGTCACCGAAAAAATTGGTCCTGTGGCGTATCGACTGAAATTACCTCAAGAGCTGAGCAGCGTACATGATACGTTCCACGTATCGAACCTTAAGAAATGTTTAGCTGATGGATCCCTCCACGTCCCTATTGAAGAAATCAAGATTGATGAGAAGCTCCATTTTATGGAAGAACCGATAGAAAAAATGGATCGGGAGGTCAAACGATTAAAACGCAGCAGAATCCCAATTGTCAGAGTGATATGGAACTCAAGGCGAGGTCCAGAATTCACATGGGAACGGGAGGACCAGATGAAATCCAAATATCCGCACTTGTTCGTGGATACAACTTCAGGACCTAACTCCAGCTGAATTTCGGGACGAAATTCTTTCAACTGGGGGATATTGTGACATTCGTCACTTTCAGGTCCGTTAATTAACTTAAAGGTTCGTTAACTCTTCTTGTGCATTTATTATTCTGCGTAATTTATTCGTCTTTCGAATCGAATCTTTTCGTATACCCGTTTCTTGTTAACCCTAATATTATTAATAACCTAAGTTGTCAAATATTATATAAACAATAATTAATAAAATTTATTTACTAATTAGTGTAACTAATACCATTATTATTATTATTAATATTATTATTATTATATTTATTTATAACTATAGTATTGTTAATATTATTATTATTATAATTAAAGTCCAGGGTTTAAATTGTAATTTAACTACACTAGAGGGAATAATTAATTGAAAGTTCAGGGTTCAAATTGTAAATATCAGAAATATATTCCCAACCTAAAACCGCCCCCCCCCATCGCACAAACCCTCCTGCCGTCTTTCTTTCTCTCTCGCGATCCTCCGCCGTATATGTTGGTACACATGTCCCCAGTTCTAGTCTAGTGAGCTTAAATATAATAGAACTTTTTCTTGTAACACATATGTAATGTTTAATCATATGATGAAAAACTCTTCTATATATTTTTGTTGGTTGTTTAATGTTATATCTATTCATATCAATTATTAGTACACGCATATATGACAATGTTATATAGGTTTACAGTTATTAGACATAGGTTTGAACCATCAAAGGTTCAAGAATGTGTTTAACTAAGTAATCTGATTCAGTCGCACGACTGGACCATGCGAATGGGCCAGTCACACGACTGAACCAGGTGATTGAGTCAATCGTACGATTGAGTCATAAGACTGACTCAGTCGTCCGAATGAATCAATCGTATGACTCAGTCGCACGACTGAGCCAGTCACTTGGCTCAGTCATACGAATGATAGTTGTAACCTATAAATACCACTTAATTCGTAAAAAAGAAAACACTTCGAATACTTGCAACCAATGTTGTAAAAATCGCTAGGCGCTAGTCAGGCGGTGAGATAGGGACTAGGATTAATCGGGATTAATCGGGATTAATCGATTTGGAAATTTTATATGTTTTTTTTAAAAATTATATATACTTAATATTAGTACACTTCAAATATTAATAATTAGACATAAAATTAACCATCAAGTACTTCAAAGATCACATAGCTCAAAACATAAAAATTAAAACATAGTAGTTCAAACACTTAAGACATCAAATAGTTTCAAAGATCAAATAGTTCAAAGATCAAAGACTTCGTCATCTTCTCCATATGTTCAATGATTTGAATACCATCCGACTCGTATTCAACATCTTCATCTACTTCCTCCTCGTCCTCCGACTCAAAGTCTTCATCATATAGTTCCCTTGATGTACTTGTCCTAGCACTTGTCCGAGCACTTGTTCGATTACACAAAACTTCATCAACACCCGCGGCATCACCAACCACATCCCAAGGTAAACCCGGCTCAAATTCATCATCTACATCATCAACAATCCATTCTTTACCCCCTGTACCATCCTCGGCTAAAAGAACTTCATGATTTCTCAATTTTCTTTTCTTGTTTCTCTCCATCAAATTTGCATTAAATTGTACAAAAAAAGATCATTCATTTTAGTCGCCTCTAGTCTATTTCTTTTTTGTATGTACCTAAATAGTTCAAAATAAACAATAAATAATTACATTCAACAAAAAATTTAAATATAACCTATATTAAAAGTGACTAACCCCTTCAAACATGCTCCAATTTCTTTCACATCCGGATGAACTCGTAGTCAAAGAAAGTATCCTCATAGCTATTTTTTTCAAGTTAGGAGTTGAGTTACCATGTGTTTCCCACCAATTTGCTACATTGTTAAAAACAAACATAATATATTAATATGATAAATATAAAGTTTTAAATGAACAATATTGTTATCTTTAGAACTTTATATTACCCGGATCAAATTTATCATCGTTGACTTCACATCCTTTAAGCGCGATTGGACGCTCAAATTTTCCTTGCTTACTCTTGTAGATTGGCAACTCAACTGACAAGATGGTGTTTTGCATTTCATAATCTCCGGGGAATAAAACACCAACCAAATCAACCACCGCATCATTGGCATCTAAATCATCTCGAACTTCCGGATTATTATAAAAATAATATGGGTTCAAAATGTACGCTGTCAAATGTAGGCATGTATCAAGTCTATTCAATGACTTTTTTGAGATGATATCAATGATAGGCTCATATGCATTTTTATTATCATTCAAAGCCTTAATAATATCCTTTTTTGCCTTCTTAAGCTCACCATATATAAATCCCATTGACGGCTTCCAATGTCCATCGACCATTTGAAGGACTTTGACTAATGGGGCAAAATTTTCAAACAAGTAGTAACACCGCTCCAAAATGCGGGAGATATAACCGTTGCAAAGGCTAATTTCCCTTTAGCCGTCTTTGAAAACTTGCATTTCTCCCATTCTTCACTTGAAAACATATGTCTTAGTTGAGACTTTTTTCCAACAAACTTTGTAAGGTAAGAAATGCGGAAGCAAATCTTGTAACTCCCGGTCTCACAATATTCCTTTTCTTTGTATATTTTCTCATCATGGCTAATGTTTTATGATGAGAATAAATAAACACCGTTATCTTTTTGCTTGATCGAGAGTTTTCTTGTACCTTGGTAATCCACCAATACCTTAAAAAACAAATAAACATATAAATACAAGTAGGCCACTAACAAATAAAGTTATAGTATAAATACAATTAATTCATTACCTTCAAGCATGAGATTAATTGTATGTGTCGCACACGATGTCCAAAAGATTGTTGGTCTTTTCTCCTTCAATATTTTTGATGCACCGATGTTATTAGATGCATTGTCGGTCACGACTTGAACAACATTTTCGGGGCCAACCTCTTCAATACACTTATCAACGTACTCAAATATGTTTTCACTAGTGTGTGCTTCATCTGAACATTCTTTAGATGATAAAAAACAGTACCTAGCTTTGAATTAACACACAAATTCATAATACTTCTTCTATTTCTATCGGACCATGCATCGGTCATAATAGAACATCCTATATATCTCCATTCTTCTTCATACCTTTTCAATGAGGCTTTAGTCCTTTCAACCTCTTTTTTTAAAAAAGTATCTCCCATCTCATATCGAGTAGGAGGCATGCAATTAGGTCCAAATTGACCAACCGCCTCTAACAATGTTTTGAAACTATCCCTTTCAAAAGCATGAAATGGAATAGCACATTCATATGCCCATTTACAAATGTATTCTTTAACACGAATCATTTGCTCTTTTCGAACAACACTGTTAAGGTTACTTTGTTTGCTTTTCTCTTTGAGCGGGTTTTCTTTGGATGTTGCAAATCTATCCATAGGACCAAAAGAACGAGGTTCCTTTAACTCTCCAAAACAATCATCGAGGTCAATTGTTTCTTTACCAATGTTTACCTCGGCTCTCAATGATTCATCACTATCTTGTTTAGCCTTTTTTTATTTTTCGTCTCATTAAGTGCATTTCGAACTCTTAGTTGATCTTTTTTTGTTGCTTTTTTACAACTCACAACATTTCCTCCCATGCCCGCAATATGTTGTTTTAATCTATATACTCCCCCGGACATAACTTTATCACACAAGTTACATTGCACTTATCTAACTTATTTGCATCAGCCAACTTCCCATATTCCCAACCGATATCAGCCGAGTTCCGTTTTGTACCTTGACTAGCCGTTGATTCCATAGATGCCATTTATATATCTAAATGCTATTGTAAAATTATTAGTTATCAATAATCTATTATCTATGCAAGTAAATAACATGTATAAAACTGTTAATAAACACAATTCAAAACATATTCAAAATCTGAAAATAAGTAATAAACACAAAATTAGATATAGAGTCAAAATTAGTACCCTCAAAACTATAAAGTCAAAATTAAATAAAAGGATAGATTAACAGAGGTGATTACCGGTGGTTCGATGAACAGGGGGTGGTCGAGGGAGGTGGTCGAGGGAGGCTGTCGAGGGAGGCTGTCGATGGTGGTAGATGAACAGAGGTGGAGTTGGTCGATGAACAGGTGGGCGGCGGAGGTTGTGGAGCTGCTCGATGAACAGGTGGGCGGCGGTGGTGGAGCTGCTCGATGAACAGGTCGCCGGAGGGGTGGTCGCCGGACGCCGGATGAACAGGTGCTCGATAAAGTGGCGGTTTTAGGTTTTAGGTCGATTTGGTCGATGAAGTGGTGGTTGAAATGTAGACAGTGGCTAAATCCGTAAGTTTTCAGGGTTTTAAACCCAAATTGAAGCCGTTGACCGGCTTTGACCGCCTAGCCGATTACCACGATTACCATCGATTAATCGGCGATTAGCAGCGACTAGACCGATTACCGATTAATTCAGCCGATTAGCATTAAACTACTAGGGCCTAGGCCGCCTAGCGATTAATCGGCGATTAATCGGGCGCCTAGGCCAATTTTTACAACACTACTTGCAACCCTAGCCGACCCAGAGCGTCCTGTTCGTCCATTCCAAGTTCATAGAACGTCTGAGATCATTCCTAGTCCATTCTTAACGTTTTCTAATCGTTAGGATTGATCTTGATTACGTTCTCCCTGATTGGATCGCCAATCAAATAGGATTCCGCACTATTTGATCCGGTATAACAAAGAATATGTTGGTACTCCGTACGTACACGGTCCTAACAAGTGGTATCAGAGCTTAGGCTCTTGATTCTTCGTGGATTCAATCAAGTTTTTGGTAAAGTCAACGTTTTTCGTGAAAAGATCCAATCTTTCTACTAAAAATCAAGTCTTTACGTGTGCATGTTCTGAAAAATCAATATTTTTCGACTTTCAGCCGTCCAGGGTGTCAAAACTCGCGTTTTAGGTCAAAAGTTTCGAAAAACCTCGATTTCAGCAGTCTCAGTCGCACGATTATCTCAATCGTACGTCTGAAGTCCAGTCGCTCAGTTCAATCGTCCGATTGAGTAATTCGTTTGTTCAATCGCCCGGTGAGTCATTCGGTCTGTTCAGTCGCTCAAGTGTCATAATCGCTGTCCAGTCGCCCGTTTGAGTTTCAATCACACACTGTTAGTGTCAGTCGCCTGCACAGTAGTACGACTAAGTTCAATCGCACGATTGTATCTCAGTCGCTCCCCAGTCGCCCTTTCCAGTCGCATACTCAGTCTAATTCATTATGGACTCTGAAAATTTCGCGTTCTCAGCAGGGAATGACTCAAGGATCCAGAACTTACTGCTTCTGGAGAATGAGATTGGTAACCACAATAAGCCACCTAAGCTTCTGTCTATTGATGAGTTCCCGTAGTGGAAGCAAAGGTTTGAGATTCATCTTAATGGTGTGGACACTAATCTTTGGAATGCTATTGAAACTGGTTACACCATGCCAGTTGGTGCTGATGGTTTGCCATTAACGTTGAGTGGAATGACTGATGCTCAAAAGACTACCCATAATGCTGAAAAGAAGGCTTACGCGATACTCACCCAGTCTATTCCTAAAGAGATCTTCCATCAATATTCTGATCATAAACAAAGTAAGAAATTCTGGAAAGCTCTCGAGAAAAGATATGAAGGGAGCTCAACTCTGAAATCTTTGAAGGCCAAAGCACTTAAGAAAGAATATGATAATTTTTCGGCTATTGGGAATGAGAGTTGGACGACATAATTGACCGCTTTTATCATCTGATGAGTGAACTTCACACTCATGGGGTAACCACGTCTAAAGAAGAAAAGGTCTCCAGTTTGGCTGATAGACTTCCAGAAAAGTGGGATTCGTTTATTTCCACCTTGAGACACAATTCAGTTCTTGAGACATTGGATATAAATGACTTTATTCTGAAACTACGAGAGGAAGAAGTTAGACACAAGTACAAGGCAAAGAAGGGTTCATATGCTCAGGATCCGACACTCTACAATGTGACTCCAACTCCTATTGCCAAGTCTTCAAATGCTCCTCTGCAAACTGCTTTTGTTTCTAATACATCTGCATCTGGACAAAGCTCATTATCTGTTGGTGAGTCAATGGTCTCATCAGGGGTTCAACACAGTGTTACTGAAGCTCAATCGACAAAGTTAGTAACAAAGAACTTGGGTAAGGTAACTGTGGAAGTGGCCAAGGAACACATGGACCTGCTTGCTGCTGTGGTCCATTCCTATGACGGTTTGGTTGCTGGAAAGATAGGAAACTGCCACTTGGCTGATGAAGATTACGAGCTGGTGGATGAAAATGAGTTGGAGAGGATGGATATTATGTGGGCTCTCGCAAATGCTGTGCGACGAGCAAAGAAATTTGTGAAGAAAACAGGTCAGAATTTGGTGGCTACAAAAAACTACCTTTGGTTTTGACAAGTCAAAAGTCACCTGTTTCAACTGTGGGGAGAAAGGACACTTCAAGAGGCAATGTGTCAAACCTAAGAAGACTGGAAATGGAAACCCATTCTCCTCCTTCACAAAGCAAGAGAAAGAGAAGAGGCCAGTTTCAACCAGCAGTGACTCAAAGGCTATGGTGGCGCAAGGGATGAAGGACAGGACTGGTCCTTTCGATTCTTATCTGATAGTGAAGCCAACATGGCATCCATTGACGATCTAAATGAAGACTCAGCGAGTGAGGGGGAGAACTCAGCTGAGCCTGATACTGCTGAATTGGATGATGAAATATCTGTTGTTGATCAAATTGTTGAGGATGAACTAAATGTTGAATCTGAAGCACATTCTGAACCCCAAAATGCTTTCATGGCTGGAACATCTGCATCAGCACAGGTAGAATCAAAGGATGACTATTTATTAAACATGCGTGTGTTGAATGTGAAAAGTTTAGAGAAAGCATTGACCTGAAATTTCTAGGTTATTAGATCACAATGATAACTTGGTAAATGATTTAAAAATGTGCACTAAGGCAAACAGAATCTTAAAACAAAATGAAACAGCTATAAAGAAAAGGTTGAAGCATTAAAGAAACAGTTAAAAGAAACAGAGGTTGTTGCATTTAACCAAGAAAATGATATCAAGTTTTACTTAAAGACCATTGAAGAAACTAAAAAGGATAAAGCAATACAAGTTGAAAATGAGTCTTTAAAATAAAAACTTCATAGTCTTGCGAGCTCCTCGCACATTTTGAAAAACTTGGTTAAAGAGCGCAACAACAGGGAAGGTTTGGGATACAAAGTTGTGCCGCCACCACATGAGACCTTGTTAAACACCAAACAACGTCCAATCAATGAAAACCCCATAAAGGATCATTTGGTGACAACTCCTCTGGTCAGTGATCCGGATACATCAGTTAACTCTGCCCCTTCGGTTCCTGACCAGACAGCTTCTACATCAAGCACAACTGGCACACAAATCACTGGTAAATGAGTGGAAGAGAATGTTCAAGCATCTCTTGGGTTGGTTCAAAATTCGACTACCACACAACTTAAGATTTCCAAAAATACTCAATCTAAATTAGTGAAACAAGAAATCCATCTTTCAAGACAAAACACACATAATGTTAAACAAGTTAAGTTTGTCAAGGGAGGTGAAAGTCTTAAAAGTGAGAACAAAAAGAAAGAACCTGAAGTTTACTCACTGCCCCACAAGAGATCTCCTAGCCCTGATGAATGGAGGTCCTGCTATACTTGTGGACAGCGCGGTCATATTTCGACAAATTGTCCTCGCTATCAGACTCCGAGAATTAAGGTTGAGCTGAACAACAAAGTTCATCTAGATTCAAAACAGCGATCTAAGACTCCTGTTAGATCGAAAACACTTATTAGGTCTAAAACACTTTCTAGGTCGTTTTCGTCTCCTCCACGCAAAAGGCAACACAGACAAGTTACTAACAAGTCTGTGATGTCAGCGGCAAAACCTGTTTCTGAATCTAACCATATGCTCAAACTGTAAATCAGTCTAAGGTTTACCACAAACAATCCTTTCACAGGGATGGTTTGTAGAAAGCCAAAACGACTGATGAGTCTGAAAGCAAGGACAAGCTGAATGTTAAGATTCCACCCACTGATAAAGGACAGTGGGTCGAATTCATGATGGTAGATTCCTCTGGGAAACCCAAGCCAGTCAAGGCTTGGGTCCCCCTCCTTAATTGATGATTTTCTCATATGTGCAGGTTGTCCGCTATAGTGCGTCTACAAATACATGGATCGTAGATAGCGGAGCTTCCAGGCACATGACGGGAAACAAGTCTCTCCTTTTCAATGTCAAACAAATTAAAGGGGACACGTTTCCTTTGCTGGTAACAAAGGAGGATACATTACCGCTCAGGGAGAAGTAGGTAATGAAAAGGTAAGGTTTGACAAAGTCAACTTTGTTCAACAATTAGAAAACAATCTGCTTTCTGTGTCTCAGATTTGTGACAAGGGCTTCAAAGTCATGTTTGACAATCGCAAATGTTACATTCTGAAGAAAGAAATGGATATTCCAGAGGAGCAGGTCTTAATGTCAGCATCCAGGTACAATGATCTATATGTACGGGATATGTCTAATGCTTCTTCCTCTGATTCTACAGTTCAGTGTTTCTTATCTAAAGCAACAGAGAAGGACTCCATTTCGTGGCACAGAAGAATGGGACAAATTAATCATAGGAAGATGAATCATCTGATTCATAACAACTTAGTTGATGGAGTTCCTGTCAAGAACTTCAAGCTTCCTGATTTTTGTGTCTCATGCAAGAAAGGAAAGCAAACCAGGAAATCTCACAAGACCAAGAATGTCAATTCTATTGAGATGCCCCTGGAGCTACTACACATGGATCTATTCGGTCCAGTTAGCACGAAAAGTATCGCAGGAGACTGGTACTACTTCGTAGTCACTGATGACTACTCACGATTCTCGTGGGTGATGTTTCTGAAAGCAAAGTCAGAAACCTTTGAGTCATTTAAAGTGTTGGTCACCACTCTAGAATCACTTTACAAACTGAATGTGAGAAAGATTCGCTCAGATAATAGAACTGAGTTTAAGAATCAGTGGATGGATGCTTTCTATAAAGAAAAGGGAATTGTTCATCAATTCACCTCTGCATACACACCACAGATGAATGGAGTTGCTGAGCGAAAGAACAGAAGTCTGATCGAAACCACCAGGACTATGTTGGCAGACTCAAAACTGCCAGTGCAGTTCTGGAACGAGGCTGTAGCCAATGCCTGCTACACACTCAATCGTGTGTCAGTAGTGAAGAGGCACGGGAAGACTTGCTATGAGTTACTACAGAAGCGTAAACCAAACTTAGAGTATTTGGAACCTTTCGGTGCTCCTTGTACGCTTCTGAAGAAAACTCAAGAAGGCAAATTTAATGAAAAGGCGGATCAGGGGATCTTTCTGGGATACAGTATACCCGACAAACGAGTTTATAACAACTCTACTGGTCAGTAGAAGTATGGTGCAATGTTGATGTTCAACGTTTCACTATTTCCCCTGCTGGAAAAGGTCCATCGTCATTCATTGACTACGATTGCTTTTTCAAATCATTCAATCTTCCTTAGATAGATTCAGATGATGATATTGCTACTCAGATGATGCACGATGTTCTAAATTCACCGAATCTGGATACTAGCGATACAACTCCTGCAAGTGGGTCATCGGGATCTGCCTCAGCCGATCAAGATATAGTGAGGACTCATCAGAGGATGAAGAAGCAACTGAACCAGTACAGTCACCTAATGTTGATCATGAAGGAAGCTCTTCAGCTGCTACACCCGCATCTGGAAATACAGATACTGAACCTCCAGTCATAACTATGGACTCTGAAGTTGTTGTTCCTACAACTCCCTTGACTTGGATCAGTACGAGTCATGCACCAGATGCTATCATTGGTGATCTCCACTCCGGCGTGCAGACTAGAAGTCGATTGTACACTGCTGATTACGCTGAAGTAATGGACAAGGGCTACGTGAATGATGGCGCTTAAGGATGAAGCCTGGGTCAATGCTATGCAAGAGGAGTTGCTACAGTTCAAGAAACTTGGCGTGTGGACTCTTATTGATCGACCCAAAGGAGTCAAAGTGATTGGTACCAAGTGGGTACTAAAGTGCAAGAAGGATGACCAGGTGTTGTTATCAGAAACAAGGCATGGTTGGTTGTTCAGGGCTTCAGACAAGTCGAAGGAATCGACTACAATGAAGTCTTTGCTCCAGTAGCTAGAATGGAAGCTATTCGTATCTTTCTAGCCTACGCCTCTTACATGAAGATCAAAGTCTATCAACTAGATGTTAAGAGTGCATTCTTGCATGGGGAAATCCATGAAGAGGTATATGTCAGTCAACCCGAAGGATTCGAAGATCCTTATCATCGGGACAGAGTCTACAAGTTAGACAAGGCTCTATATGGGCTACATCAGGCTCCTCGAGCTTGGTATGAAAAACTCTCCACCCATCTGTTGAAACACGACTTTCGCAGGGGTGTGATTGACTGTACATTGTTCATCAAAGAAAAGGATGGTGATTTGCTTTTGGTGCAAATATATGTGGATGACATAATCTTCGGTTCACGAAACGAAGAGTTATGTAAAGAGTTTGAATCTGTGATGAAGGCTGAGTTTGAGATGAGTGCCATGGGAGAAATGAAGTTCTTCCTAGGATTACAGGTGGATCAAACACCTACCGGCATCTTTCTGCATCAAACTAAGTATGTCGGTGACATTCTTAGTCGCTTTGATATGGAAATGTCACTGCAGCCGGTACACCACTTGCCACAAATCATGATGTGGCTCCTGATGAGAATGGGGATTTGGTGGATGCCACCATGTATCATGGGATGATCGGATCTCTCATGTATCTCACTGCATCGCGTCCAGATATCATGTATGTCATATGTTTATGTTCCCGATATCAAGCGAAACCCAAAGTAAATCATCTGATAGGAGTCAAGAGGATTTTTCGTTATCTGAAGGGTACTCTGACACTGGGGTTGTGGTATCCTCATGATGATGACTTTGAGCTAACGGCGTATAGTGACTCGGATTATGGAGGCTGCAAAATGAATTACAAGTCTACGTCAGCAGGTTGTCAATTTTTCGGGAGGAGATTGGTAACTTGGCAATGCAAGAAGCAGACATCAGTTGCTCTATCTACCTGTGAAGCTGAATATGTTGCCGCCGCCAGCTGCTGCTCTCAAATCATTTGGATACAACAGCAAATGCGAGACTACGGTTTGCATTTCACTTCTACCCCTATCTTTGTTGATAATTCTGCTGCAATTGCAGTAACTAAAAATCCGGTTCAACATCCTAAGACCAAACACATAGGCATAAAGTATCACTTCATACGCGACTGCTATGAAAAACATTTAATTGACGTGGTCAAAATAAACACGGATTTTCAACGCGCTGACCTCTACACCAAACCGTTTGATAAACCAAGATTTTTCTATCTGTTAGAGGTCAACGGTGTTAAAAAGAAAAGTGATGTTATCTCCGAAAAAACAGATGCTTAGTCCGACACCGTTTTTAAATTTTTTTAGTATTTCTTTTATTTTAATTTTTTTAATTTCCTTGTCGTATAAAAATCCAAAAACACAAAAAGATTTTCTGTTTTAGAATTTTAGAGGGAGATTATTTATTTCAGTATTTTTACTTAAATAAACGGGGGGGGGAGGTAAGTAAAGCTGAAAAGGCATAGACAAAAGACAGGAAATGTGACTCAATAAAATGGAAAGTGATAGTACACAGGCATCGGGTTACTTGGAACACCAAAAGGATGTTCGGTTTTGCAAGGTTAATTAAATCATAGAAAAATTATAAATCTGAGAAGTCTAAGTCTAACAAAATGGGAAAATGATAGTACGCTTGGTTGGTATTGTAATTACACGGCGAAAGTTGATCTAGGGAGGTGCTAGTTCACTATACGATGTGTCGGTAGATTCAACACATTAGACGAGTAGACGTCACTGGTAAACCCAATCTAAACTAAATGGTTCAATCAACTGTGGGTTCCCATCTTATCACTGGTTAACACAATCAGTTAATTCCATAAGGGATAACGAGCAAATAAACGCCACCAAAGGTGTGCGTGTGACTACAAAAAGAGCAAAAGAAAAATTGAATACAAGCACAATCATGCTGATAACAAAACATTGTTGGTGCGTTATGTGAAAAAGAAAATAAGAAATGCTCTAACAAGGAGATAGATTGTGTGCCTCTCTGCTGTGCGATGGCACTGACCTAAGGATAAGCACAACCTACATATTCTAGAATTCATTGTTGTTTGCCGCCTCTTTGTTGTGCGATGGCACTGACCTGAGGCTTGGCTTCTCTTTGAAAGCTCTAAGAATAGTCTCTTCTTGTCAAAATACCTATAGACCGCTCGAAAGTCCTCTAAGGAATATTGATTACCATATAAGCTTGGGATCCACAAATGTTGGTTGAAAAAATATAACTTAATTCTTCACCAATGCGTGTCAAAAGTCTGTGTATGGATTTAAGTGGACAAATATACTGACAATCATCGTGTATGCACCGACTGAAGTTGATAATCAAAGTACGTTATGTATCATATCAAGCATGATTCCCAGTTAGATCTTAGAAGTCTTAGATGAGTGAGAAAACTGTGATATGAAATTTATGCAAGTGTTTAAAGTTAAATACAAATCAAAGGTTCCAAGTAATGGTGTATATGCCTGTCTGATTCCAAATGAGTCTGTTCTTGATATAATATCAATGCTAATAGGATACACAAACTTGCCCTAACAAAAATCACAAAAAGATGTTCATTTTGTTCGTAGTTTAACATTTTTAAATTTATTCGTATAAGCGTGTCAATGTCGGACTGTGTATATTGTTATCTAGTAATGTCACTAAATGAGCTTAATGTTTATTTAAACAAATTGTTTCTGAAAGGATAAAGTATCACATCTGAGGTGATAAGTTGGATAAATGGATCACGTCTGAGGTGAACAATGGGTGTGTTAATTTAAAAATGATCATGTCTGAGATGATCAATTGCACATAATGTTTTATCAATTGTTAAGTGAAGCTAATTGTCGGTGGGGTAAAATGGACAAAATGTCACAAGTATGGCCCAGTCGCATGACTGGATCATCAGTATGAACCAGTCGTACGAATGGAGCATACGAATGAGTACAATCGTACGATTGGACAATGCGAATGAATCTAATCGCCCGATTGAAAGTGACCGACTAGGTCAGAAGTACGAATGAATCCAATCGAACGATTGGAGGTGACCGACTGTCACAGTCGTTTGGATGAACCTCAATCGCCCGATTGGAGATGAACGATTGGGTTAATCACACGACTGAGACTCAGTCGCTAGACTGACCTATACGACTAGGCTCAGTCGAACGATTGACCTAAGCGACTAGGCTCAGTCGCCCGACTGGGATTTGCCCTAGTATAATACAAGCCGAATCAGCATCAGTCGCTCATTCACCCAAATCGCCCCCTCTATACGCACGACCTAACGAACCACTGCCAAAATTTCATTTGATTCATACTTACCTTCGATTTGTGTGTTCTAACATTCATTTGTGCTTATACAGGTAATATTCGTGGTGTTTCATCGCTAAAACCGATAAATGACATCTAGAATCACTCGAATTCTGACCCAACAGTAACCGAGAACTTAACGAACAAATAGACCATCAAAACTAATCTAAACGTTCAAACAGAAGTTAAAATACGCTTAATCGGTCGTTTCTGAGTGTAATGAGTCTAAGTTCGACGTTTAAAATCAAGTATAGCTCAAAACAAGAATTTGAATGGACAAACCGTCGAGTAGGCGACTGGACACACTGATGAACTTCAATCGCCTGACTGAGAAGACGACTAGTCTCAGTCGCCCGACTGAGATAGACGAATGGTTCAATCGTACGACTATGTCCATTCGCTTGACTTAATCGCACGTATGAACCAATTCACACATATAAAGCTCAGTCGTCCTACTCAGTCGCATGAATATGTTCATTCGTTTGCTCAGTCGCCCGACTTAACCAAGGTGTAAAGCTCATTGACTTTAATTTGCTCTCTTCTGCTTGCACTAACGTTTACTTACATTGTGTGACAGATGGCAAGTCGATGGATTATGAGCACTAAGCACAACATTTGTGCTCATGTGGACTTGACCTCCAGGAATGCCGCCGAGTTTTCTGGCATTATCACGTTTTTACGGAGATCGAGGATCTTCCGAACTATTTCTACTTCCTGCACTCCCTATCGCTCGGTACAGCAGGCATTCTGGGAGAATGCGGCTGTAGACAGATCCGTCGAGCCCTACTGCATCAGGAGCTCTATCTTTGGCCAGGCCATCGAGATCACCGAGGAAGATCTGAGGACAGTCCTGGAGTTTGGGGACGATAGTGACTATCCAACTCGGCTACACCCCGCTGACTGTTAGAGGGTGTTTTCTACGGGCTAAGTATTCTGGGGACATCAACTCAGGTATGCTCAACAAGAGCAATCTGTGCCCCCAGTTCAAGTATCTAGCCCACGTACTTCTAAGTTGCATTGCCTCGAGGAAGGGAGGCTTTGATGAACTGTCTGAGCAGATGCAGAGCGCATATGTTGCGCTGGTGCTGAACCATCCGTTCAGCTTTTCACGGATGATCTTCACCTATTTGGTGGAGAACATCGAAACCAAGGGGAAGGAAAGCTTCTGCATGTACCCGAGGTTCATACAGATGATCATTGATCAGAAGCTTCCCCAGCTTCCGAAGGAGAAGGAGGATGCAGTGGTGCTTGAGGTGATGGATGATACCACCTTAGGCAGGATGAAGGTATACAGGGGGAAGCATGTGAAACCCCCTGTCAGGCGATTATTTGGGCATCTGGCCCGTGATGACTACGTGGCGCCGGCGAAGAGGAAGTGGCGCCACGATGACATTGATTCAGATGTGGAGCAAGTTGCTCTGCCCTCCGATGACTCTGATGATGATCATGATACTGATCAGGGAGGAGATGGGCAGGGTGAACCCGAACCAGCTCCAATTCACCCTGATTTTCAGATGGAGGAGGAGGAAGAGTCAGATGAAGAGCCTCTAACGAGGACTGTGGGCAGCAAAGTTATTGCCACAGAAAGAGGCTTGAGGGCAGTAGGTGGACACCCAGTGGAGTCCGGGGATGCTGCAACGACATCAGATCCCTCATATGCCCCGGATCCGATCAGTAGCCAAGGGGGAGCATCAGGGTCCAAAGGATCCAGGCTAAAGCGAATGGCTCAGCCCCACGGGAAGAAGCCCAAACGCCGAAGGCTTACTCTGCTTACTTCCACAACCTCCACAGCCATTACCCAAACCACCCAAACTGCCCACACCACCCAAGCCTCTCCAACCACCACCACTATCCCTATATCTCACACTCCCACATCCACCACCACCACCACTGTACCGCCTACCACTTCTTTCACTCCCTCTCCCATATTCACCACAGCCACCACAACCACCACTACTCACCAAGCAGGATCCTCATCTTTTCCATCCCGCTCATTCATACCACCAGTTTTTATGGTAGAGCATCTTGCTGCACTAAACAGCATGGTGGTCAAGCTGATGGCTTCAGATGAGGCAAAGACTGCTCAGATACAGCAGCTGCGAGAGTTGAGCTCCTCCCAGACTGCTGAGATACATCAATTGCGAGAGTTGACTTCTTCCCAAGCACAGCTGATCTCTCAACAGACTGATCAGATCACATGTCTCCTAGAGCACAAAGCTGAGTCAGCTAAGAAGCTGGAGGAGTTAGAAGCTGCAAACAAGTCAATTTTGCTTAAGCTCAAAGGGACTCAAAGTGAGACTCTAAAGATTGGAGAAGGAGATGGTGATGATAGTGATGATGAGGATGATGAGGATGAAGATGATGATGAAGAGGATGATGACGACGATGCTGATGAGGAGGGTGATGGCAAGGATAAAGACAAAGATGATAATGATGATGAAGGGGATGCAGATGCATCGACCTCTGCTTTTGGTCAAGAGCAACGAACCAAGAAAAGACAAGACCAGGGAGCATCATCTGCTGCCCCACCTACCTCCTCATCTCCCGAGGATCCAGTGATGATTCAAGGCAAAGTTCAGGATTAGATGTTTATTTATCATTAAACTTTTGTTCTTGTAATCATGTATTTAATATGTGCTTAAAGTAAATGAATGAAAAGTTAAGTTAACATTATTTATGTGCTTAATGTATACTAACCTGCACTGTGTTTTGATAAATTGCTATACATGTTCATCCAAGCAGGTTGATGAACACGATATAGTGCCCCTCCATCACATTGATTCTAAATTGACGATGATCCTCGATCTACAAGGGATTGTTCAACGATCAGTTAGCTACACTGCTGAGGAAGTGAGATTATTCATGACTTAACAGATGCTCAAATTGCAGAACTGTTTAGTCTGAATCCTGACGAGCTGGTGAAAGACGCTCTAGAGGTTGACATAGTAAGTGATGATGAATTACGAGACGTTGACGAAGTGGAGATTGAGGATGTCACTGCTGATGACTATCCTTGGTATACTAACGCCGAAGGCAAAGTTCTCCCAGATCTGGGGGAAACATTTGATAACAACATCTTCGATAAGGTAGAAGAGATGTCTGCTGCGAAAGCAGCTACAGCAGAAGCTCCTCAGGCAAATGATGCTGATCTGGCAGTCAAAAAGGCTGAATGGATAGCCTGCCTGGAGGAGATGAAGAAACAGCATGCGCCAAACAAGTCAAATGCCTACACCAAGCTTTACAAGATAAAGAAACATCAGAAGGTGTCTTGCAAAATTATCAGCTGGGCGTACCTTGAGGATCTCAAGGTGTATGCTATCAAGAGGGAGAAGGGAATTGAATATTTTAGATTCCCACACGATCTGAAAACTCTCCCTGGATTTGAGCTCAACCGTCTAGCCAACTTAAACCTCCTGTATGCTGTTCCAGGAAAGATGTCAGGATGGTTTGAGCAGGCACTGAAGAAAGAGTATCATACGAGGTGGGTCAACTTTAAACCTCAACAGCCCAGAAGGTTAATTCATAAGACAGAGGTTGATTCCACCTCAGGAAGACCAAAGGTGGTCTTACGATGGCACCCTCCGCGCACAATGTCGCGTATTCCATTGAGGGAAATGCTATAGGATTTTGCACCCCATTTTAAATGGTGGTACTATGACTGGCGCACTAGTGAGGCAGTCATAGTTTTTGAGAAAGAAGGGAAGGTCGAGACAGTTAGGGTATTTGACCCTATGTGGCTAACCAACTTGTCTGCTTCAGATGTCTACATCTTGTACAAGTGGCCACTATTTTTTGACACTCAGGATATCGTGCAAGCACTTCAGTTTCAACATGTCATACGTTTATGCTTCGCACTCGATATTCACTCTGGGGTTTCTAGAGAAGATGGGCAGAAAAGATTTGAAGAATTCAAGAAAAAAGTCAAAGTCTAGATAGAACTAGGTCCAAGGGGGAGTTTGTTGGTACACATGTCCCCAGTTCTAGTCTAGTGAGCTTAAATGTAATAGAACTTTTCTTGTAACACATATGTAATGTTTAATCATATGATGAAAAACTCTTCTATATATGTTTGTTGGTTGTTTAATGTTATATCTATTCATATCAATTATTAGTACACGCATATATGACAATGTTATATAGGTTTATAGTTGTTAGACATTGGTTTGAACCATCAAAGGTTCAAGAATGTGTTTAACTAAGTAATCTGATTCAGTCGCACGACTGGACCATGCGAATGGGCCAGTCACACGACTGAACCAGGTGATTGAGTCAATCGTACGATTGAGTCATAAGACTGACTCAGTCGTCCGAATGAATCAATCGTATGACTCAGTCGCACGACTGAGCCAGTCACTTGGCTCAGTCGTACGAATGATAGCTGCAACCTATAAATACCACTTAATTCGTGAAAAAAAGAAAACACTTCGAATACTTGCAACCCTAGCCGACCCAGAGCGTCCTGTTCGTCCATTCCAAGTTCATAGAACGTCTGAGATCATTCCTAGTCCATTCTAACGTTTTCTAATCGTTAGGATTGATCTTGAATACGTTCTCCCTGATTGGATCGCCAATCAAATAGGATTCCGCACTATTTGATCCGGTATAACGAAGAATCTGTTGGTACTCCGTACGTACACGGTCCTAATAGTATACCACCCTTCTAACCGCCGTTTGCCACCTTTTCACCACCGTAGGCCGCCATCGTCTCGCCGTTTAGCCCCTTCACAGGTAACCGGTCGTTATGAATCTCGTTTTGTTACGTTTCGTTTCGTTTCGTTTCAGTTGTCATTCGGTTCGGGTTGATTCGTACATGTATATGGTGCGTGTTTGTATGTAAATGTATTTATCTGCGAGTGTATACGCTTATATGTGTGTGTGTGTGTGACAGTGTACGTGCGTATGTATAGACAGTAAGAGAGAGCAAGATTGTATGTATCCGTATATATATATTGGATGTGTATATGTTGCTGCGATGTATGCAGGTATGTATGCGCGAGTGTACGTATGTTGCGGGCATGACCGCGAGGCACCGCACAACAGCCCTTGGCTGCTACGGTAGCCCTGCGGTGTATGGTTGTGTTAGGGTGTGTGTGCTAGTGTGCCCTGTTAAGTCACTAGATCGATAAACATCCGAGCATGATCTTGACGGAAGGATAAAAACCAAAAGATAAACAATGATACGAACAAGAATCGAATGATTTCATTGATAAAACATAACGATTTTAAGCTCGTTACAACTTAAGAATTACAACTTTTGGCAAGGGGAGATCGAGCATAATCTCCCCTCTCATCCGGCAGCACCTGGGCGCCAGGAACCCTATCTAAAACCCTTAGGTTTCTACACATTGAAACTGGTATATATAGGCCTCGGTCCATATTAGATGCGACTGGGCCCATTCGTGCGATTGGACCATACGTATGGTTCAATCGTACGACTGGACCATTCTTATGGCTCAGTCTTACGAATGACCCAATCGCATCTCTCAGTCGCACGACTGGTCCATTAGCATGGCTCAGTCGTACGACTGAGTCTCATTCGCATATGCTCCTGCGAATGACCCAGTTTCATGTGTTTACAAGGTGTATTACATTAAGCCTAGACTATTCGTCAAGCGACGGACACACTATATATGACTATATATGCTCCAACAAATTCCCCTTGGACGTTGCTTGCGAATAGTAGATAAACACCTCTTACAATCTTCAGTCAATCTTTGCTCTGGTTTCCAATAGAATCAAATGAACAACCATATTAGCCAACATTGCCGATCCGTCAGGTTACCACAATATCCCTGAAAATGAATTTAGGCACAATAGCTTTCGTTTACTTTGCAGAACACCATCATAGCAATAAGATTCCCCAAATGACTGATTTTTCCAGATAATGACATGACCAGTTTTCCATTGCTTTAATCTTCACACAGTCTAACCTGTTTAACATTTCCAACTGTAGAAATTCCCCCTCACGTTCAGCATATCCCAATATATAAACATTGTGCTCTCCTGTCGTCTTCATACGATGTATTGGGCAAAAGGTTGAAGGTTCCAATCCACAGCTGACAATATCAAACAAATCAGCATGCACGAAGATTCATCATCAGAAACCTGCTCGCATCATCACTTTCTGATTGCGTCTTCAATTTCTCGATACATGGATTCCCCCTAAGAATGAGAATCCTCTCTGTGCGGATAAATATAACTTTGTTGGCCCATAAATAGTCAGATGCTCCTGACTACCCACAAAATCAGCACCGACAGCTGACATCTTCTCTTCTCTCTTTCGTGTTCTAACAACATTCACCGATTCTGGAAGTCCAACGAATAATGGGGTATCCATCGAACTTGTTTGACATAAGAAACTCAGGGTGAATGTCCATTCCTCATCCTTAGCTCTTGCATAAACTCTCCAGGAAAATCTTCACTATTGACCCGAAGACGAACAATACATGACCCGATAATTTTCCCAAAAAAAAATTTATTTTACCAAACTTTTTCAGAAGGCTTCCCGACTGAAAAAAATGGTTTAGAGAAAAATTCGTGCAAGAAGCTGTTCCAGACTCTTTTTTTTTTTTTTTTTTTTTTTTTTTTTGGTCTGGAACAAATGCGGATGAGTCAATGCAGATGGCTCATTCGGGCGATTGAACGTACGACTGGTCCAGTCGCACGATTGAACACACGACTGTTCCAGTCACACGAATGGTCCATTAGCATGGTCCAATCGTACGAATGGTCCATTCGCATAGTCCAGTCGTACGAATGGTCCATTCGCATGGCCCAGTCGCACGAACGGGTCTGCACGTAGAATTTCAGATCTGCAGCCGCCAAGGCTACCAAAAACCCTAATCTGACGAATTTTACATGATTCGAACCAAAATAGACATCGTCAGATTCGCAATGGTGATAGGAACGTGGTTTTGAATTCGATTTTAACATAGAAACACCACACGTACCCAGATCTGAACAAAACACGAAGAACACGAAGTGGGTTTAACGTCAAGATCTGAAATTTGATCCAGAAATCAAGAGCTCGGGTTGCTAGAATGATTGTTAGATCATTCTAGCAGTAACCGGCTCTGATACCAATTGTTAAGTCACTAGATCGATAAACATCCGAGCATGATCTTGACGGAAGGATAAAAACCAAAAGATAAACAATGATACGAACAAGAATCGAATGATTTCATTGATAAAACATAACGATTTTAAGCTCGTTACAACTTAAGAATTACAACTTTTGGCAAGGGGAGATCGGCATAATCTCCCCTCTCATCCGGCAGCACCTGGGCGCCAGGAACCCTATCTAAAACCCTTAGGTTTCTACACATTGAAACTGGTATATATAGGCCTCGGCCCATATTAGATGCGACTGGGCCCATTCGTGCGATTGGACCATACGTATGGTTCAATCGTACGACTGGACCATTCTTATGGCTCAGTCTTACGAAGACCCAATCGCATCTCTCAGTCGCACGACTGGTCCATTAGCATGGCTCAGTCGTACGACTGAGTCTCATTCGCATATGCCCTGCGAATGACCCAGTTTCATGTGTTTACAAGGTGTATTAACATTAAGCCTAGACTATTCGTCAAGCGACGGACACACTATTATGACTATATATGCTCCAACATGCCCGATGTGTGTGTGTGTGATGGTGGTTGTGTGTGTGCGTATGTAGTGGTTGTGCATGTGTATATGTTTGTATCCAGTGTGTGTTAGTGGTTGTGTGTATTGAGTTGAGTGTGTGCGGGTGTATAGAGGGGTGTGTGTGCAGCTTGTGTGTATGCTCAAAGGGTGTGGGAGTGTGTGTTAAATGTATGCATGATTGGATATGTTGCCTTATATATATGTCTCAGTGTGTAGGATGTGTGTTTGTGCATGCGACCATGGGTGTCTGAGTGTGTAATTGTATGTTTTTGTGTGAGTTGTTAGTTGTGTTTTGTATGACCCGTGAGTGGGTAGGTGTGTGAATGTTGAAACACTGTTTGTATGCATGTATCCAAGTGGTTTGTATGTGAGCCATCATATATGTATATATATGAGTGTGTAAAATATATGCTTATATGTATATAGATATGTATCTATGTGTGATAACTAGATGGTAGTGGGTGTGGTTAGTATATATATGTATGTATGGATTTATATATGAGTATAGAATATATATATATATATTGAGCGAGTCGCACCTTAAACCCGAACCAACCGAATATCCCTTTCTCGTCAATCACATTTTAAAGACTTAATTGTAACTAATTATAGGTGTGTGATCGCTCATTGTTCGCGTCTTTAGAAGCCCTTTTGTTCACTTCATTTTCATCTCAATTCAAGGTGAGTTTCACGGCCCCATTTTCATTACAATTTTATAAATCTTTGGGGGAAAAGTATGCTCACTCTTTCTAGCTATGAACTCAATTTATTTTGGATTAATGTGTTACTGTTTGCAAGCTATATCTTATGCATGAGTTTCTGTGTGGTTTTTAATCACACTATTTAACTCCGGTGTTGGAGCCGACGGACAGGTATTGATAGTACTATTGGGTTGACACCCCCACCCATGTATGTTAGTATACTAGTTGAGACTGACTGTGGTTATGATCGACCCCTGGGTGAATATGCTTCGACAATTGTTGTGTGGTTCGTCATAGTTTTAGTTGTGATGCTCATGTGATATTACTTGTGATAAACTGTATACACTTATGATCCCTAACTCATGCACAGCAACAAGTTTTTCAATTTATGTTTAAACCTGTGAACTCACCAACCATGTGTTGACTTTTGAGCATATCTTTTTAGGTGATAATAATCAAACAGGATAGCTAGAGCTGATGCCATAGCAGAGACCCTCAGGATTTCTTTAGACATGCACTAGTGTTTTGACTATCATTTGATTTCACTTATGCATACTATGTTGAACTTTTTATTTGTTAGATTTCATGTTGGATTTGGTTTTGTTAAATCGATAGACTATGCTAGTCGTGGAACTGACAAACCACGACACAAGTCACCATTGTGTCGGGTGACGTCATGACACGTGGATCTTTGCATTTATTTTGTCTCTGTAAACTAACCAGGTGTTATGACGATCTTGTCCGTTACATCCTCATGTTTCCGCTATAAGCGGGGGTGTGACATTCGGGCCCTCTTCTGGAATTCCACCGGACCTTCACTATGGGAATACGGCTTCGTTTCATTTTCTTTAGTTCTCGATCTAGAATCTCCACAGGCTTTTCAATAAAATGAAGTTGTTCATCAATCTGGACCTCATCGAGTGGTATAACCAGAGTTTCATGTGACAGACACTTCTTCAGATTTGTCACATGGAAAGTGTCATAAACACTACTAAGTTCTTGAGGAAGTTTTAGCTTGTAAGCTACAGGACCAATCCTGGCTAGGATTTCAAATGGCCCGATGTATCTAGGGTTTAGCTTACCACGTTTGCCAAAACGAATGACTCCTCTCCATGGTGAGACTTTAAGTAGAACCTTATCTCCCACTTGGAATTCCAACGGTTTACATCTCACGTCAGCATAGCTTTTCTGACGGTCACGCGCGGCTTTGAGTCGGTCTTGAATTTGAGCGATCTTTTCCGTGGTCTCATGTATGATCTCGGGACCAGTGAGTTGACTATCTCCAACCTCTATCCAACACAGTGGTGACCGACACTTCCTTCCGTATAGTGCTTTAAACGGTGCGGCTTTGATACTGGTGTGATAGCTATTATTGTAAGAAAACTCAGCTAGGGGTAGATGAGTATCCCAATAGTTTCCAAAGTCTATCACGCAAGCCCTAAGCATGTCTTCTAACATCTGAATGGTCCATTCGCTCTGACCATCTGTTTGAGGGTGGTATGCGGTACTCATATCCAACCGGGTACCTAAGGCCTTTTGTAATGATTGCCAAAATCTCGAGGTAAATTGACTGTCTCGATCAGAGATAATGGAGATCGGTACTCCATGTCTCGAAACAACCTCCTTGAGATAAACCCTCGTCAACCTTTCCATTTTATCAGTTTCTTTAATTGGTAGGAAGTGAGCAGACTTTGTCAGTCGATCCACAATTACCCAAATCGTATAACAACCGGAGGATGTCTTGGGTAGTTTTGTGATGAAATCCATGGAAATCTGCTCCCATTTCCATTGTGGAATCTCCGGTTGGTGCAGTAATCTGGATGGCTTCTGATACTCTGGCTTAACCTTTGAGCACGTGAGACACCTGCTAACATAGGTGGCAATGTCAGCTTTCATGTCAGGCCACCAGTATAACTCCTTCAGGTCCTGATACATCTTATCAGAGCCCGGATGGATAGAGTATCTGGATTTGTGTGCCTCGTTCATCACAAGATCCCTCAAGTTTCCAAAATTTGGCACCCAAATTCGATTCATGAAGTAGCGAGTTCCATCAGACTTGATCTCAAATTGTTTACCCATGCCGCGAAGGGATTCTTCCTTCAAATTTTGTTCCTTTAGTGCTTCAGACTGAGCATCACAGATTTGAGTAGTTAAACTAGTATGAATTGTCATTCCCAACGCTCGCACCCGTAAAGTCTTGGTTCGTTCTTTCCTGCTTAGAGCGTCTGCTACAACATTTGCTTTTCCAGGATGATAACGAATCTCACAGTCATAATCGTTTAGTAACTCAACCCACCTGCGTTGCCTCATGTTTAGTTCCTTCTGATCGAAGATGTGCTGGAGGCTTTTGTGATCGGTGAATATAGTACATTTAGTACCATACAGGTAGTGTCGCCAAGTCTTTAGTGCAAAAATGACAGCTCCTAATTCGAGGTCGTGAGTGGTGTAGTTTTTCTCATGCACTTTCAACTGTCGTGACGCGTAAGCAATAACTTTGTCGCGTTGCATTAGGACACAGCCAAGTCCTTGTCGTGATGCGTCGCAGTACACCACAAAACCATCGTTTCCCTCTGGTAGAGACAGAATTGGCACGTAACACAATTTCTGCTTTAATAATTGAAACGCTGCTTCCTGCTTATCACCCAATCAAACTTCTTGTCTTTCTGAGTCAGGGTTGTCAGTGGTTGGGCTATTTTGGAGAAATTTTCGATAAAGCGTCGGTAATAGCCTGCCAAACCTAGGAATTGTCGTACCTCGGTAGGGGTCTTAGGTGCTTCCCAGTTTCTAATGGCCTCTATCTTGGATGGGTCAACATGTATTCCCTTCTCGTTAACCACATGCCCGAGAAATTGCACTTCTTGGATCCAGAAGTCGCATTTTGAGAATTTTGCGTATAATTTCTTGTCCTTGAGTAGCTCCAAGATTAACCTTAAATGTTGTTCGTGCTCATCCTTGGTTCGTGAATATATCAAGATGTCATCGATGAAGACGATCATGAATTTATCCAAGTAGGGTTTGCACACTCTATTCATGAGATCCATGAATACAGCTGGTGCATTGGTTAACCCAAATGGCATAACCATGAACTCGTAGTGACCATAATGAGTTCGGAATGCGGTATTGGGGATGTCTTCCTCTTGGATTTGTAATTGGTGATATCCAGAACGTAAGTCAATCTTCGAGTAGTAACTAGATCCTTGAAGTTGGTCAAATAAATCGTCAATTCGAGGGAGAGGGTAACGGTTCTTAATGGTGAGTTTGTTTAACTCCCGATAATCGATGCATATTCGAAAAGATCCATATTTCTTCTTAACAAATAAAACTGGGGCTCCCCAGGGTGAGAAACTTGGTCTTATGAATCCTTTATCAAACAACTCTTGTAATTGATTAGACAACTCTTGCATCTCTGACGGGGCTAGTCGGTATGGGGATCGTGCTACTGGAGCAGCTCCAGGTACCAGGTCAATTCGAAATTCGACCTGTCTTTGCGGTGGAAGTCCCGGCAGGTCCTCGGGAAAGACTTCTGGATAGTCTCGCACGATGGGTATATCCTCGATTCTTTTCTCTTCGGTTCGCTTCTCCACTACGTGCGCCAAGATTGCATGATAGCCCTTTCGTAAGTACTTCTGAGCCTTCATACCTGAAATGATCGATAACACCGTATCATATTTTTCTCCTTGAATTGATATGGTCTCCCCACTCGGAAGTGGAATGCGAACGATCTTCTCACGACAAACGATTTCCGCTCGGTTTTCCGATAACCAATCCATGCCAATAACAATGTCGAAACTCCCTAGGGTTACAGGTAGTAAATCTATATTGAACGTGTGATCCGCCAAACTGAGAGTGCATCCTTGTATGATTTTGTCGGTTTCGATCAACTTACCATCGGCGAACTCTATTGTATATTTAGAAGTCAAATGGGTAGGAGTAATTTCAAGCAATGGACTAAATTAGCTAGACACAAAACTCCTATCAGCACCCGTATCGAATAGGACTGATGCTTAGAGATATTACAAGGAACGTACCCGTAACAATGTTCGGGTCCTGTCGAGCTTCTCCAGCTCCAATCACGAAAGCTCGACCACGTGCGTTATTTCCACCAGTTTGCTTCAAGTTCGGGCAATCCCTGCGAAAATGCCCGGTAACACCACATTCGAAGCACGCGCGATTGTTTCCTGTTTTAGGAGTAGTGTCGGGCTTTCGACAGTCCTTAGTTGCATGACCAAAACGTTTGCACTTCTGGCATATTGAGTCTCCACATGCACCTAGGTGATGAAAGTTACACTTGTTGCACTTAGGTAGGTTTCCAGCATACCCACCTTTTGCCTTCTTTCCAGATGGGCCAGCAGTGAAAGCCCTAAAAACCACTTGTTTGTTTTGATTTTGGTGCGGAGCATTTCGACCATGATTGTTGTCCCATTTCCTCTTGTTGTCATAGTTCTTCTCCACGACCGTCTTTTTCACAAACACTCCCTGACGTACAGCTTGATCAGTCAGGTCGTGGGCAATCCTGACAGCCTCTTGGATGGTGGCTGGCTTGGATGAGGTGCCCATGCTCTGGATTTGGGGTGCAAGGCCCCAAATGTACCTTTCTACACGTTTGAACTCCGGATTAACCATGTGTGGGCATAGACGAGCAAGGTCATGAAATCGGGTGGTGTAGCTTGTAACTTCTGCACCCTTCATGGTGTGGTTCCAGAATTCAACCTCAAGTTTTGCAATTCATTTCGGGGGCAATATTCATCAGTCAGCATTTGTTTCAACTCATTCCAAGTGATTTGATAGGTAGCATCAATACCCAAAGTTTGGGCATGAGTATTCCACCAAGTGAGTGCTTGACCTTCAAAGGTACAAGTGGCGAATTTCGTCTTATTCTCCTCGGCACAGTTACTGATTCACTGAATGGACTCCATCTTCTCTATCCAGCGGACCAAATCGACAGCTCCTTCATTACCGTGGAAGTTAAACGGCTTACAATTCAGAAACGTCTTGTAGGAGCAACCTCTGTGGTTGGTATCATCTCCTGTGTTGTAGGTTTAATCATATTAGTAATAATTAAACATTAGTAATGACCTGTGTATTGCAGGTCTTTAGTTATGCCAGTCATTATAATACCTCCTGCTCCACTGGCATTGCCTCCATTTACTTCAGATCCTCCGGCGATACGATTCGCCTCGTGATGTGCGATTGCATCCGCCACTCGTTGCGCCACAAGCTGTTCTATAGCCTCTGCTATCATAAGAGTACCGCTTCCCACATTGGTTCTAACGTTTCTCATGTTTCTTCAAATCATAATGATAAGCAAGATAAGACAATATGTAATAATGTCAAACACATGTGCACCAAAAGTAAACAATCATATCAACCAGCAACCACGCAATATTTAAAAGATAACATAACTTGATAATAAAGTGTACGAATTACAAAGTATTTCCGGAGTACATACTCCTACAACAAGTTAATATCCAATATTACGTGAGCACAACACGCTCGATAAGCAATCAATGGAATAAGCGAGTGAACGCTCCTGTCTATACGGCCACCATGGCCATGAGCATGCATACGGTCGCCAATGCAGTAGTGGACTCCAGGCGCTCTTCCATTCCAACACTTTTTCTTCAGCCATGATCGTGCGCTGCTCTGCCTGGGTAGCTCTCTACTGTGCCTGGGTAGCTCTCTGCTCTGCTGCCTCCACTCTCTGTGCCATGGATGACATGTCCTCCTGCACCCTGGTAAGTCGGCTATGCATCATATGCAATGCCTGATCATCGAGGTATCTGCCATCCTCGATCGCCAGTAATCGGCTGTCCACGTCCTCCCTGTCAAAGGTCTCCTAAAACTCGGTGAGTTCAGCGCGTAGCTCATGGAGCTGCTGATCATGCCTCTCGGATCGTGCCACGAGAAGAGGCACGGTGAGTTCCATAGGCTCCTGAATGAGAGGAATCTGGTGCGGGGTACGCGACGACTCACCTATCTCGAAAGTGGAGGGAATACCCTCGATGTCTCTCCACTCGTCCAGTCAGCTAGGCATCCACCCCCACAGTCTCGAATGGGTATGGCAATCCGTCGGGTCTGCGCCTTTTGGGCGCAGGCTCGGGCTCAGCAATACAGTCTCGAATGGGTATGGCAGGACGGATCGGAGCATGAACCCGCTTCCTAGGAGTATGTGCAAGAAGTGCACCCCCAGGGCGAGTCCGATAGCAGCGGTAAGAGGGTGGTGGTACACCCGGACCAAGGATACAGTGAGTGTCTGTAGTCACCGGCTCGGGGCCAACAGCTACCGGGGAGGGGTCAGCAGGCTCAGGGGCGAGGTGGAGGGGATCGAGGTCTGCTAGCGGAGTCGGATCAGAGGGCTGAGGAATCGGGTCACTAGGCTGGGTAACCAAATCAGCAGGGTGAGAGTTGGGGTAACTGGGTGAGGGAATGGCCTCGGAGGGCTCTAGGTAGATCGGGTCGACGTCGTCCGAATCGGAGTCGGTCGGGTCGGAGTCGGCCGGGTCGGAGTTGACCGGGTCGGAGTCGATCGGGTCAGTATCGGCTCCCTGAGAAGCTGGGTCAGTGGACTCCGAGTCTAGATCAACCACCTCGGTATCAGCGGGCTGGGGGGTGGGATCTGTGGTCTCGGGAGTGGGGTCGGCTGGTTGGGGATCAGCAGTCACAGGGGGAGACCCCCGGGATGGCTCAACAAAGATATGGGACATGGTCAGTGGGACGACCATCGGCAGTTGTGGGCCGATGATACGTACGATCCCCGGGATGAGCTCCTCTGGAAGCTCGGCATGAATCTCGAGGGTACACGCCCACCAATACGTGCCCGGAGCAGGAGGTGGTAGTTCGGAGAACCGGGTCATAGGTAATGCCTCTGCGGTGTCATGTGTAGGGTTAGGAATGGGTTCGGTAACCGGGATTGCAGGTGGTGCGGGGATCTCAGTCTCAGTGGCATCACTCGACTGGAATCAGAGTTGGGAGGACAGACGTGGATCCTGCGGAAGAGGTTGGAGACGTGGGCTTGTACTCCTTATCTGAATCGAAAACGTAGATCGGCATCGATGCTGAAGACATATCTATGACAAGGCAATGCACAAGTACAATTGATATAAGTTAAGTTAGTGTATAAATCGTTAAAAGCATGTGATGAACTGTGGTTATAGTCTAGGTCCACTAAATGCAACCTAATTTCCTATAACCAATGGCTCTGATACCAATCTTTCACGCCCCCAAACCACGGCGGTTTCCCACGGGGCGCGAACGTCATGGTTTCATAGTCACTGATCGACCACTACATGGTTTTGTAAAACATACGTCTCAAAATAAGTTTAAGGTACATCATTGTTCAGAGTTAAATTTGCGAAAGCAATAGTAATAAGGTACATTGTTTTCAAAACATGACATATATGAAAATGAATGTCCCAAACAGCATGAATGGCCCTAAACATGAATGATCCATGCTAGCTTAACTTGTTGCATCTTTCAATTACCTGAGAAAACATGCATGAAAAATGTCAACATAATGTTGGTGAGTTCATAGGTTTTAAGTGATAGTAAATAGCGTAAAGGACCACAATACTTTCTATGATTTGATTGTTGTACATACAATGCTACAAATTATATAAGCACCGCAACCGAAGCTAGACTGTAACTGTAATAAATTGCCCCTACCCATGCCTACCATGAGCATGGGTGTGAACAGGCTAATAATGCACCCGTTTAGACCTCCAGTCAAGGTTAGGGTAATTAACCCAGGTGGGGTAGTCAAACCCAATAGTACTATCCATGATTACCTCGCTTTGGGAAATAAACTAACGGTTAGATAACAGGGGACTTCATATGGTAAGAAATCAACTTATATAACATGTGAAATCATTGATAGGTAAATGTGTCCAAGAAAATCTGTAATTTGCATGTAATCTCCCCCAAAAGAAAAATGAGTAAAAATGGGGCCGTGAAACTCACCTCAATTGCACGCGTGAATACTAGCAATAGTCTGTATGTATGATTGGTCTAGGAATCTCCTAAACAAAATCACAATATATTTATGAGGTCATGATTACTAACCCTAGATGGTCATGCATAACTCATCCACAAAGTTAGTTTTGAAAATGTCACTTGACTAATTAGCCACGTCGAGTCGTAAATGTTTTATTTAGATTCTTGTCTTCATCTTTATTTTTCTAAAGATACATAATGTATTGAAGGTGTTTTATATTAAGTATAATGGTATTATACTTTCCATGTGTATGGGTTTCCCTTTTTTTACCAAATATCTCTAAAAGTTTACTTTTATCTAAATATAGGTATTTGACAGCATTAAGGGAATTTTTGGGTCTGGTTGTCATCCCCTTTTCATGGTACAAAGAATTTTTATAAAATCTGATACTTTTATCATATCTAGGTCTATGTCTTAGGATTCCATAAAAGTATATCTTGTATCCTACAACTAAGTTTAAGTGCCTCTAAATGGTTTATGAAGAAACAGATGTCAGTGCAGCACTTTTCTGTATATGTCTATGGAATTTACCTTTTTCAGAGGCCAAAACTTACATTCACAAATAGAGTCTATATTACTTTTAAACCTAACACCTTAAGCTAAGTTACCACAGAAAGAAAATCTTCATTTTATTACTTTAAGCATAACTTATGCCTCATTCTTTCTGCCCTATTTATTTTGTCAAAAATTCAGGTTCAGCACTTTAATTTGTTTGTACGTTTTGGAAGGGTTATACTCATCTATAAATTTCAAGGTTGGATGGATTAGAAAGTAGGAATCCTAAAGTTAATGTTAGGCTCAAGAAACGGTTCATTTGACCATGTTTAGGTCGATTTATGGTCTTGAAAACACAGAACATGAATCTGCCAGAAAGTGTTTTACATGTTTTGTTACTTTTTAAACTTTGGTAGAGCACTTTTGGGATGAGTTAGTGAACATGAACACTTCATGTGATGTATGGAAGATTAGAAACAAGGTGCTAACCTTAAACAAGCAAGGAGAAGAGAT